>PVIU01035324.1:0-10455 GCA_004026605.1 Ondatra zibethicus | reverse complement strand
ACTCTGTTACCTCAGGCTTCACCCCTGAACCCAGGAAAAGACAAACAGTTAAGGGGTGTCATCACCTCCACACTGTAATGTCAGTCCCTACCTTGCCCTCCAGCTGTGGGAACAGTTTCATGACCACGGACATAGAGGCTTCCACGAAGGCATTTTTGAGGGTCTCATAGTCAGCACCCCGCTTGCCCGTGGGCTCCTCCTGCCACTCCTCAAACCACTTGAAGGCCGTGGGTACCAGCACAGTCATTGTGGATCGGTCTGCAGGTATAAGGCCATGTTACTGCTGCCTGGCCCCGCCTTGACTCACACCCAGCTCCCCTGGACCTAGAGCCCTACCTGGAAATCGGTCCTCCCAGGTTGGGTCCTTGGTTGATGGGAAGGCAATGAAAAGAAGGGGAATGTGTTCTGGAGCCTTTTCCTTGGGCATAGAGAGGTAGTGTTCCATCCTGTAAATGAGGTGGGTGTGACTGCCAATCTCTAGGCCATTTTCCTCTGAAGCCACCAGTAGCACCCAGAAGATGGTTTACTTCAGAAACTCCCCCCAGGGTGAAACAGACACAGTTTTGGTATAAAAAGCCTTTCTGGAATTACACTGGGGACCGTGCACTTCCTCCCTCAACACACATCCTACTGCTACTCCTAGAACCATGTAAAGGGTGGAAGCGTGGTCCTGCGGGTGGAGGCCCAGAGCCATCAGTCTTCCCACCCCTCACATCTTACGCTTTGTCCATGTCCGTGTCAAAATAAACATAGTAGTTGGTGGACTGAAGCTTCAGGTCCTCCTTGGTTCCTCTCAGGCAGATGAAAACTGAGAGCATGCTCATGCCAGGCCTTATCAATGCCAGCTGCTTCCTCACATCTGTAGAGGGAGCCAGTGAGGATTGTATTGCAGGAGCTGTGGCCAGACAGCCCCTCCTGCCAGGATAACCTCAGGATACTCCCTTTCTGACCTGCAGCTGCTGCTCAGATGCCAGCATCCACGGAGACCTGGCCATATTTACAGCTGTTTCTACAGGATCCTGGCAGGGACCTGCTCTTCCTGGCTGTGTCAATCAGCCTCAGATTCTTTCCTCCTCTACCCGCTCTGCTCCGTCCACCATTGGCCATAGGTCCTGGCTCGCACAGCTAAATGACAGCTCCTCTGGACGATCAGACTGCCTCAGTCCTCCCCTGTAGAAACTGTAGGTGCACATGGACAAGTGCGTGTTCGGATGTGCAGGGAGGAGTCGGAGGACAACGTGGTTGTCTTCTACTCGGGGACCTAACTCAGATCAGCAGACTTAGCAGCAAGTACTTTTTTCCCCGTTAGCCATCTCAGTGGCCCTTGTTGTTTGTTGAGCCAGGGTCTCACATAGCCGAGGAGACCTCCATGGTGAAGGATTATTGCTAAATCCCCCACAGCTATCTTGCCTGTTTGTGAGGATCAAACCCAGGGCTTGGTGCATGCTAGGCAAGCACACTAATCAGCTGATTTCATCCTCAGCCCTCTCTGCCCTTCGGAGTCCCTTTCTTTCGAGTCCCAGTTTCTCAGGCAGGGGAAGGCACATATACAGGCTTTGGAGTCACAGCCTGCACATTTGCAGCAGACACAATAACAGGGCCCTCAGAGCTCTGCCATTGCCTCTGTGCAGGGCCCTTCACCTGTGTGCTCCTGGGTCCCCAAATGTCAATGTTACGATGCTGGTAACAGAGAGTAGAGAGAGACAGCCAGAGGGGTGCCCAAAAAGACAATGAGCGTCACCCAGGCTGAGTTATAAGCTCCACAGTAGAAATGCCAGTTCAGAGGACCAGCCTTTTACCTGGCAGACAGCGGACACGCTCTGGCACTAAGTGCTGGTAGGTATTGAACACTCCTGCATTGGAGATGACGACGGGGCAATAGATGTTCACCAGCTCGTGTCCCTTCTTCACACTGACACCTGTAGACACAAGAGTACGGCTGAGCTCTGTGAGCTCCTGGAAGAAGAGAAGGCCCATGCCCTTCTCCATATCTCTTTTACAGGGTGTGGAAAACTTGATCACACTGTGAACCCAGATTATGTATTTGCATTAACTAAATAAAATCAACGTTGGGTGTGGAGGCTGAATTAGGTGACAGAAAGTAATCACAGAGTCATGCATGTCTGTAAGATGATAGGCGCATGGAGAGGAGAAGGGAGGGACTTGGTGTAGCGTGGGTTCTTTTGTTTTGGCAGAGCAGAAGGACATTCCCTTTTGGAGAGGCCAGCAGAGAGAAGGTCAGCGAGCTGTTACTCGGCCTCTCTGAGCTAGCACGTTTTCACCCTAGCCTTTGACTCCAGGGTCTCATAGAAGTTAAAGGATAGAGATTTAATTCAGAGCTTTCTCATCAGCAATGACATAGCCAGTGCCTGCGGGAACAGAACTCCCTGAGAGGCTGGGCCGCAGTCAGAGGAGCTGAACAGTTACTGTGGAGCCACATTTGCTAAAACAGCAGCAGATTAAAGCGCAGCCTCTGCGCCAACAGAAAAATAACTCACTTTAGGGCTGGGATATAACTCAGTGGTACAGCACTTGTCTGGCCTGTGTGGGCCCCTAGCTTCCCTGCAACCCGACCCGCCATAAGTAAATAAAATCCAGGAAAGAGTGAAATATATTTCTCTCAGAGCTGTAGTTACGGCATGGTGATCCTAGCATTTAGGAGGAAGAAGCAGGACAATCAGGAGCTAAAAGAAAAGCCTCTGCTCTATAGCAAATTGGAGACTAACATAGACCATGGAAGATTCCGCCTCAAAATATTAGTTCTGTCTACAGCAACCCTGTCAGATGTCTTCTAGGGTATGTGCTCCTTTCTCAAACTTCGATGTTCCTCTGAGCAAGGAGGCCCCAGGCATACACACTGAGCCCATACCTCAAATGCTTCTGTGTTGGCTTTCTCTAGCTCTTCTCACCCACCCATAAGGTCTTGCTTATCTTTGGCCGAGTGCTCCCATCTGAAGAACACTGGATCTATGGAGTCCCGGGCCTCCTTCACTGCTGCCAAGTTCTACGGCCACAGTACTCCCATCACTCAGCTCATGAATCACAAGAGTTTCTGTGGTCCGCTGTAGCCTCTGTGTCCAACCTCATCTCTGGCCATTCTCACAAACCTTTCTGTCAATCCTGACCTGTTAGAACAACTGCATTTCCTTCCTTTATTCTGTGTGGTGGTCAGGGGGCTGCAGCCCACATGCGGAGCTCAGAGGACAATGTACAGGGTCAATTCTCTCCTTCCAACATGTGTGCTGTGGGCATCAAACTGAGGTCATCAGGCATAGTAGCTGGAATATTTACCACTGAGCTATCTCACGAGCCCAGACCCTAGGCTCTTACGTTGAATGGACAGGCTGGTTCATCTACAGGGAGACCTCAGATCCCTTTCACCCCAGCCCAAGGACCCCATAGCTCAGTGCAGGACTCTTACCACAGGCTCTCCCACCAGAGTCCAGCAGCACACCCTGTACGATGGCCCTGGTGAGGACAGCACCCCCGGCACGCTGAATCAATGGGATGGTATGGAAGGCAATCTCACTGGAACCTCCTCGGGGGTAATATGCCCCTTGTAGGTAGTGGTCAATTATCAGAGCATGCATTGAAAATGTGGTGTGGCTAGGAGTTGTTCCTACAGAAAAAGAAGGAAAGGAAAGATGAGCGGGCAACAGTGGTCACTTGAACTATTCTAGAAAAAATCGGGCTTCCTGTAAATGGCCACGTGATACTGGAAAAAAATGGGCTTCCTGTAAATGGCCACGTGAGTTCATCCCAGAATCCAATTCTTCCAAAGGCCCAGAGCTGATTTTGAGCTCAATGGGAATATAAATACACTCCCTGAAAACACTATCCTGAAGGCACCCAGGAAGTCACTGACACTGTGGCTAAAGAGAACACTTGCCCTTGAGCAGTGTGACAGTCTCAACCTCAAAGCTAAAATGGAAGGATCACTGAATCAAAGCCAGAGTAGCCAGCAGAGAGTTCCAGACCAGCATGAACAAAGTCAGAACCTGTCTCGGAGGGGTGAGCAATGTGGAGGAGAAAATGCACTGGTGATGTAGCTCAATTAGCAGGGTGCTTTACTGCATGCAGGAAGGCCTGAGTGTGCTCTCCAGCACCACAGAAGCAGGCATTGCGGCACATAGCCCTAGGGAGGTGGAGGCAGAAGGATCAGGAATTAAAGGGCATCCTTAATTACAAGTATTCAAAGGTTGCTTTAAAGATCCTGTATCAAAAAGGGAAGAGAAAAAGTTAAAGCCGGAGAGCAGAAGAAAAGATAAAAGGGAGCAGAAGAAAAATCAATCTAGCAAGTTTATAAAAAATAATTTAAGGGCTGGAGAGATGGATAAGCGGTTAAGAGCACTAGCTGCTCTTACAGAGTTCCTGAGTCCAGTTCCCAGTACCACCAAGGTGGCTCACAACCATCTATAATGAGATCTGGTGCCCTCTTCTGGTGTGCAGGTGTATACGCAGGAAGAACACTGTATATATAATAAATCTTTTAAAAGAAAGAGGAGGAGGAGGAGGAATAATAATAATAATAATAATTTCTACCAGAGTCCAGCAATGGTCAGACTTCTCAGCCCTGATCTACAAACTCCAGCAGGCCTGGGTCTATTCTGGCTTGTCAGTCAGGCAGGTGGGGAAGAAAGACCAAAAGCTGAGAGGGCAGCAGCTTAGAAAAGCCTGGGCCAGCAGCCACCCACCGTAAGTGGGGAAGATGTAGCTGAGAACAGCCTGGAGCTCAGGGGAGGCCCCGAGCTGCTGCAGGACCTCGGCCAGGCTCTGGGTCGACGCTCGGCAGAAGGGAGAGAAACGAGTCAGCAGCCTGAACTTGTTGAGGAGCTGAGTCAAGGGCAATGGGAGGAACTTCAGTAGGATGGCGTGAGAGGCTCCACGGGCCACCACCTGGGGAAGGAAGGGAAGGGTGAGCCTCTGGAGCCCCTGTGGGCTGGACACCTCTCCAATACCCGGCAACACTTACTCATGTCTGAATTTTTGAGTGGGCATGGTGCCTCAGGCATGTGATCCTAACAGTTGAGATGCTAAGGCAGGAGAATTGCTATGAGTTCAAGGGCAACCAGAGCCATACACTAACACCCAAGGCAGGACTGTATAGCAAGACTGTCTTCCTCATCACAACACATCAACAACAACAAAATGGCCCTGGATTTTTCTCATTCTTCCACTCAAATGAGAATATATTTGCTCTCCCATTTCCTGCTTAAAATATTCTTGTATACAGATGGAGAGAGGGAAAGTCCAATATATCCCAGTGACCATGACCTCCTAACCCTCCTGACCCTCCCTCCTGAGTGCTAACATTATAAGGTACAGCACCATGCTCAGTTTATGGGGCGCTCAGAATCTAAGTCAGGGTCCTACATGCTAATAAGCATGAGCCACAATTCCCAGCCCTCAAATTCCTTCCAAATATCCCGGTCCAGAAGACAGTTGTCACGGCATACACCCAGCAGAGGCAGGGGGATCTCTGTGAGTTCCAGCCCAGCCAGTGCTACACTGTGGGCCTCAAAATTCACAAAACTGGGCTGGAGAGATGGCTCGGTGGTTAAGAGCTTTGCCTGCTCTTCCAAAAGTCCTGAGTTCAATTCCCAGCAACCACATGTGCTCACAACCATCTGTAATGAGATTTGGTGCCCTCTTCTGGCCTGCAGGGATACATGCAGGCAGAACAATGAATACATAATAAATAAATAAATCTTTAAAAAAAATTCACAAAACTACAGAAAGTCTGGCTCATCTCAGAGGACATCTAATTTCCTCCAAGCCTGACTTCCCAGCGCTGCCATCTAGAGGCCGGAGTGAGGGAGGCAGCAGAAGAGCCAGGCAGGGCACAGGCATATACCAGTGTACACTGCATTCAGGACACACATGACCAGTCCTTCCTGCCTGCCTCCCACCTCAGTTCCTCCCACCAGGTCCTTCACCAATGAAGCAGGCTGTCTTGTTGGAAACAAACTGTGGATGCTGATTGTGGTTCATGCTACCTTAACAAGCTCCATGTACTTGTCAATGACAGCTTCTTCCTTGGGGAACTTCTCCTTAAGGCCCTGGATGTACTGTTTGCTCCCACTGTACATGGGGAAATCTTTTCAGCCTCCGGGCCCCTCTAGAATCATTAGGTCATAAGGAGAGGCCGTGGGGGCCCAGTCCAGCTGCCCTTCAGTGATCTGGTCCAAGATAAAATGTCCAATGTTGCCCTCCCGCATGCGTCCAATATAATGGATTCCTGTTGGGAAGTGGAAAGAAGAGATAAGCGGATTGGTCCCTGAAATGCGCCAAGTAAGGAAGAGATTGCCCTGCTTGGCCAAGTTCATGCCCACATATAACTGCAACGCATTCTATAGGAATCTACCAGAACATATACCACCCAATGCTTTCAAGGCCAGATAAAAATGGAGATTCCAGAAAGAAGCTGGGACCTCAAAAACATACAGGTGACCCCAAATTATACCGTTGTGCATACCACATATCACCCCATAGTACCTGTTCCTAGCCTCAAAAACACAGAGTCATGCTCTCAACCCTTTTGCACACAAACCTTACCAGTGTCAAATTCAAGGCCATTTTCCCCGAAGGTATGACATCAGCCCCCTGCCTTGGTATGCTGTTCCAGTACAAGGACTCTTTTGCCAGCTTTAGCCAGAATTGCAGCTGAGGCCAGCCCCCCAATGCCACTGCCAATCACCACGGCATCCAGCTTCTCTGGTACTCGGCTGACTGCAAATGCTGTAGAAGGGAGGAGACAGAGGGTGGGATTCTCAGACAAGAGCAGGGAGGCAGAGAAGTCAGAGATGCCAGAGGGGACCTCTCCAGCATATGTGAGAAACCTCTAAGGGAAGATGGGCATGCTGGTGCACTACTGGGATCCCAGCACTAGTAGGGTGGGTTAGGAGTTCAAGGTCATCCTCTGTTGTACAGCTGAGCTGGAGGCCAGCCTGGGCTCATTAGACCCAGTGTCCAAATAGGACAGAAAGAGAGACAGACCCCTGTCTAAGACACTTTAGCATAAAACTATTGACTAAGATGGTTCAAAATATTTTACCAGGGCATACTCAAACCAGGCAGGCAGATTAAACAGTGATTAGATGGGTCTTAACCCCTACTACGTGCCTGGGGATTTTCATAGCTTTCAAAGAAAGTGGAATCAGCTGACAACTGAAGAAAACTGGAAAGAGGGCACGAGCAAAGGCACTGTAATCTAAGTGCAGACATTTCTGTGAATGCGAGCACGGAAAGAAAAGAATTCCGGGAGGGAGGAGAGTGTGCTGGGGGTTCTGGGAACAACGGTTCTTTGAGAGGCAAGGTCTATGGATGCCAATGGAGGTGGGGCAGGCAGGGCTGCTCAGAGCTGTTACTCTGAGAAGTCACAGCACCAACCTCACAAAGAGCCACTGGTGTGGCAGTCATCTGACAGAACCAAACTAGAAAGCACGTCCAACACAAGATCTGAGTTTGTTGTTTCTCCTACTCTCTT
The DNA here is from genome assembly GCA_004026605.1 of Ondatra zibethicus. NCBI lineage: Eukaryota > Metazoa > Chordata > Mammalia > Rodentia > Cricetidae > Ondatra > Ondatra zibethicus. The sequence continues at coordinate 2,969 of PVIU01035324.1, read as the reverse complement.
CCTTCATTTCGTCTCTTTCTTTACTTTCTGCGATTCGTTGATGTGGGTTTCACTGTGTAGTCCTAAAAGGACTGAACTCCCTGTGTAGAGATCCACCTGCCTTTCCTCCCGAGCATGGGATTACAGCAATGTGCCACTAGGTCTAGAAACATCTGTTCATTAAAAATCACTGCCCAGGGCAGATGTAGCGGCTCACAGCTTCAGTCCTGGCACTCAGGTGGTAGAGGAAGAAGTCTCTTAGTGAGCTCAACACCAGCCTGGTCTATATAGAAAGTTCCAGTACAGCCAGGATTACATTTAGACACAGTGTCTCAAAAAAAAACACAAAACAAAACAAACAAACAAACAAACAAAAACTGATCAGGCCATGGTGGCTCATATCTGTAATACCACCATCTGTAATTTCTTTCCTATGGCAGGAGAATCATTGTGAATTTAAGGCACAGTTGGCCTACATAGCAAGTTCTAAGCTAGCCTGAGCTACAAGTATGAGATCTTACCCCTACCTAAATACACAAACAATAACAATAATGAAATACCTGGATTACTACACCTCAGCAAATAGACAGACAAGGATCAGGAATACATGGTCAGTCCCCAGTAAATGGTGAATTGAGGTAGCCTAGGCTAAAGTTTACAAGGAAGAGTCCCCTGGAGGTCAAACAAGAGATCCTTGTTTGTTTTATGAAGGTTTTGCATTTGAGGGTTTTGGTTATTTGGTGTTTGTTTAGACAGGGTCTCACTGTGTAGTCCAGGCTGGAATTGCTAGTTTGCACCACTATGCCCAGCTCCAACATTTCTCTAGAATCCCGAAGGCCGGGCACGTTGGTACCTGCTTGTAATCCCATCATCCTGTAGGCAAAAGCAGAAGGGCTGCTCCGAGTTTGAGCCTGGGCTTCATGGTCAGTTTGAAGCCAGTTCCTATCCAACAGTGAGACCTTTCACAAAAACCAAACCTTGGGAGCAACTCTACTCATGTCGGTTTGATGGGGAGTATGGTTCTTATCCCAAAGCAGTAGTAAAACTTCCAAATTTTATAATCAAGCTTTAGTCCTATGAACTGATACTACACTTTGCCTTTCAAACCACTTGTTGGGAAAATTTTCTATGCTGCTTCCCATAACCCGAGTTTGCGCAGGAGCATAGGAAATAGTTGGTTCTAGAATCAAGTAGGTGAAAGGTCTCTTACTTTGTGTCAGCTGTTATCTGAAGAGATTCCAACTGGAAGGGCTGGGACTAGGTAATGCCAATATCTTTGCATGCCAAGGGTAGTGCCTGCACCCAAAACTTCAGGAGCAGAGAATACTAAGACGTGGAGCTTCCGTGTGTAAGCGAGTTTTCCCAGCACTTTTCTAATGGGCAGACAGGTCCGTGCCCTGCATGAGCAGAAGGCCCGAGAGCAGTCCTGGAATCCCCAGTCCCTCCTGCTGACCTTGTTTGAGAACCTTCTTCCTAGCCTCCTTGTCGGTCACCAGGGGTTCAGGTGGCCTCTTGACGTCTTCAGCGAAGGGGTTCGGAGAGTTTCCGCTGAAGAGACCCACGTAAATCCTGCGGAGGACCGCCAGCAGCAGCACGGCCAGCAGCAACACGGAGAGCCACATCTTGCAGCCTGAGCCTGGAATAACCCGTCCTCTCTGAGCTCTGTTTTTATGCCCGAAGCTCCGCCCCGCTAGTTTCTCATTAGAGAAACACCAAGCAAACCACGTCCAAGGAACTTTGACCAATGCCAGAGCAAAGCTGATCAAGACTGTCCATCCTGGCTCTTTGTACGACGCGATTTCCATTGCCTGCTGGGAAATGTGGTTCTAGCACCGGCCAGGAGCTGCTTAGCGCCTGCGCGCTGAGGCCCCGCGGGTGATGAGGTGACCCTTACTGGAACGTTGGGAGCTAGTCCGGTGAGCCAGGGGTAGGGTGAGGAAGATGGGGTTGAGGGTGACAATATGGGATGGAAATGTTCACCGCGGGGCCACACATGGCTGAAAGTTGCAGGTCTGAGGGCGAACCCGCTGGGAGGCAGAGAAGACCTGGGTTCTAGTGGCAGTTCTGCGATGGATTCTCTGAAACCTCGGAGTCAATTCATTGCTTTCCTCCACTTTCCCTTACAGGCAGTGAGAAAGTTTCTGTCCCCGAGTCCCCACTGTTAGGAATATTTCTTACACGAGCCTCCTGCTGACGCAAATAATTCCAATCATACCAAATCAGACCGAATAAAAGGTGTCCAAGTTTAATGCAATGCTCCCGGGTGGCTCCGGGAAAGCACGGAGAGGAAAAGAGAGAAAGGGGGAGGTCACGGGAAACCCGGAAACCACTTGTTCATTTTCTGAGGGGTAGTCTAAATAGCCTGTGGAAGTGGTCTTAACCTTCCCTGGAGGGGTCTTATGCCTGGAGCGGGGATGAAGCCCCCGGGTAAACACCCACACAACCTCTGCCCATCTTTCTTTCTTGGAACAAGAGCCCTGTTGAGAACTGCGCAAGCGCTCTCCTGATCTGTCACTGGCTGCTGAAAACCGGTTCCTGAAGTTGCCCCTAGCTGGATCCCCTAATCACAAGTACTCAGGAAGGGGCCTCTAAGTACAGAGCCACCTAGGAACAAGGCTCAAGAAAGATGTCAGCAATCATCATGCCCATGTGTGCATTTGCATTTAAGGATAAACCAGCTTCCAAATCACCTAAGTTAGCTCCAGAGGACAGTGTAGCTATCGAACCCTCTTAATGATGCCCTTTGAGAAAAGTAGTTCCGAGATAAGTACTTGATTTGAGACTGTTTTTGTAGGAAGCCCATTTCCTAAATACCAACTATCAGGAGGAGGGACTTCATAACTGAGTATTTTGTCCCTTTCACAGGCCCCAGCAGCGCTCCAGTCGACCATGTAAAGCAGGGCATGCCTCTGTGCTGCTTGGTTTCTTTCCCACACAGTGAGAGGAAAGCCTTCCTGAGCCTGCCCCAGCATACCTACCTGTTCCCCTGC
>PVIU01035323.1:0-10432 GCA_004026605.1 Ondatra zibethicus | reverse complement strand
AAAGATAAAAGAGATGCTAAACCTTGCATGTTTCAAATGTTCCAAAGTCAGAGACCAGAGAAGTATGCAAATAAGTCATTACAAAGTGGGGAATATCACTAGAATTCTTAATCTAAACTATCTGAAACATTTGGAATTGAAGTAGAAAGTACAGATCGCAGTGTTCTGAGGTAAAAATAAAGGTATTTTGAATGGCAAAGAAGCCACACAGCATGAGGAAAGGTATGCAAAAGTGTATACTTGTGTTGCCTAAGGGAAAGCTGGAATTATAGGACATCCTGAGTGAATGTGTCCATAACCGAAGAGAAAAAGAATTAAGGTTTCAGAGCATAAAAGGATGTGATAATTTAACAAGAGTGTACAAGACTGATTGGAACAGGAAGAAAGAAAGGAAGTCAATTAGACAGGAGTATAAAAGAGCAGGCAAGACTCTGTGGTTTGAACTGCGATACTCACACATGTATGGAGAGGAAATGATCAGTGTTAAACAATGTGGTCGTGGAAACAAATGGTACACAGGACGATAATGCTGACATGCAAACTACCAATTTTTGTTGTGGGTTTACATTTCCAGGATATATCCAAAGTGCTTCATGTATGACTTTAATTATTACTATGACTGTGTAAAATATTATTTTACTCTTATTTTGCAATTAGGAGATAAAGAGATAGAAATACAGTCACTTATTCCAATAGTAAAAGAGCTAGGACTTAAAATTAGCACAGACCCTGCAGGCTCCTTTTATTAACCCTGTGGTAAGTTACTCTCAGTACAGATCCTTAGTCTAAAGACCAACCACACAGGCGTCTACCCTGCTTCTATCAAGCTCTGATCACCCCATCCCTCAACACAGCAGTCACAACAGTCCTATTAAAACTGAAGTCTTATCAATTAAATATGATCACAACCCTGCACATCTTTTCACTTCACTGAGAATACATGTCTGAGGTTCCCCAAACATGCTAAATATACTCCTGTCTTAGGCATTCTGCCTGGAGTGCCATTGCCCACATGGGTACTCATAGCCTTTATTTATGTCTCTGCTGTAATCCATTCCTTATTACCATATTAATGAAGTAGGACCTAACTATGCAGTCCAAGCTGGTCTCAAATTTCTTATCCTTCTGCCTCAGCCTCCTGAATGCTTGGATTATAGGCATGATTTATTGTGCTTGGCCTGTGCTAGAATTTTAATGTTAAAATTGCAACTCCTTTCCATAAGGTAGTCTCCTTCTGGTTCTTCTGTTTATCTATCATAAAAATGCTACCTAACAAAGTATATAACGTATGATGTTTATTGATGAATCAGAAGAGTCTAAAGAACAAGTATGTAATGAGTAGTACACAGATTTGTTGAGTGAATGACTGACATTTTCAGGTTTCACTAAAGAAATAAATCTGTGAGGACCTCAACAACTGTTCTTGCCTAACTTGATTCAGGACCAATGACACCTAGAAAAATTGGGTTTGGATTGAGCTGTATTACTTAATGACCTGTGCCAAACCACTGTTATTAACTAATCAATAGTATTATTCTATCAACCATTTAATTTTTAAAGACCAAACTAGTTATACTAATTGAAAATTAATTTGTTACATGACTTCAAAGAACTACTTAAGAATTGTATAAACTACAATCACCAGAGATTGATAGAAGACTGGCGAGACAGGTTGGTAGCTAAAGGTGTGTGTTATGTGAACTGGCAATCTTAATGTGATCCCCAGAACACATGTAAAGATGGAAGGAGAGAAATGACTGTACAAAGCTGTTCTTTGACCTCCACAGGTGTATCATGATGCACACAAATACACACACAAAAATAAAAAATTTTTAAAAATAAAATAAAAATAAATCTACGACAAAGACAAATGTTTCCTAACAAATATTTATACTTTAATTTCCTGAATAAAATCAGCATTACTTGTTATCTATAATTCTATAACATTATAAAGGACAACCTTAGAACTAATATCTATTTTTCCTCATTGATAAAAATGATTGTGTATATACACACACAGGCACTATATGTGTATATCATGTTTTGATATGTTGATACTGTGGAATGATTAAATCAAGCTGACTAGTAAATTCACCTTTTAACCCATTTTATAAAGTAAAACATTTAAAACCTATATTTGTACCAAACTTTAAATATACAATGTTTTATATTTTAGTTACCATTCTGGGCAATATATTTAACATGTAATTTTTAATAACTTAATAGTAGTCTTACTCTATAAAAAAGGTTAGATCCTTGCAAGTTAATGGAGTGTAAAACTATAGTGACCTAGCTTGAACAAATACCACCACTGTCTGCTTTCTTATTAGTCATAAGAATTCAACCTGAAACATGAGTCACAGAAATCTACATCCTAGTATTAACAAGGGGCTGGGAACTGCAAAAGAGACAAAAACAAACAAACAACCAACTCCCCCTAACCCAAAACCACAGAGCAGCTCTATCTAGCAGTGCCTGGCTAAGCAAACAAGTACAAATTCTTACCCTCTTTGGTCGAAAAAGCAGGCAACAGAAAAGTACAATTTTTGTTTTACCTAATTTAATTATTTAAGACATTAGGTTCCATCTTGATTTTCCAAAAAAATTAAAGAGCTCCTGTCTTATTTCGTTTAGTTGTGTACTTGTAATCTTCCTTTAGCTTTCCTTCTGATGATGTCAGTGTTTGCTGCTGTTTTATTTGTAGTTGGCCTCTTAAAACTCCCATCCAAACTGCTTTAGCTAGTCTTTCTCAGTGATCCAGGAGGAGCCAGGGTTTCTTTTCACTTTAAATGTTTTTTTAAAATTTATCTTTTCCTTTGGTACTTTGAAGAATTTGTATCTCTAGTAAAAATGTAATTTAAACTCACTAAAGCAATATTACAGCCATCAAGCTATTATTTAAAAATTCTCATTTTCAATCAAAAGAGAAGATCCCGTAAAGCACGAATAGTCTGATACCTTAATCTCTGAGAATCAATATGCTTATAATATAAATAATTCAAAGGCTGATTTTTAAAAGTAGGATTACTAGAACAATGTTCTTAAGGAATGGTTCACTGAGCATCTGGCTATCGGAAAATCTGAAAATGGCCCTCTTGTTACCCTCTCACTATAAACAATAAACAAAAAAGGAAACACAAACATGGTATGAACACAGACTCCAGTCACAAGTTATTATCAGTAGTAACACACTTCGGGGCTTCAACCTCAGGAATACTTCGCCCAACATTTTATCAATGACCTTGATACAAGGCACCGATAGAAGTCATTTAAACCTGTGAAAGACCTAACACTCAAGAGACTAAAAATGGAGATCTCCTGAGTAAATTGGGAGCATGGGGACCATGAGAGAGGGTTTAAGGGGAGGGGAGCAGAGAAAAATGTAGAACCCAGTAAAATCAATTAAAAAAAAAAAACACCAAGAGAATAAAAACGGACCTAATACGGATCAGTGGAAGCAGCAGCACATGGGAACCACCCCAACTTAAGAGTTATGAAGCAAACCTTAGAAAATGCAACAGCACAAGAATAAATGCTAGTGGGCCACTAAGATGGCTTAGCCAGTAAGCTAAGTCTGACAATCTGAGTTTGATCTGGGATCCACATAGTAGAAGGAAAGAACTGACTTTCCCAAGTTATTCTTTGATTACTACACACATGTTCACACACACACAAACATACACACACACACACACACACACACACACACACACACACGCTGTTTCTTTTCTCTTGTGATAAAACACCATGATCACGGGCTAAAGAGATGTCTCAGAGGCTAAGAGCACTGGATGCTCTTCCAGAGGTCCTGGAAGTTCAATTCCCAGCAACCATATGGTAGCTCACAACCATCTATGATGAAATCTGGTGCCCTATTCTGGCCTGCAGGCATACATGCAGGAAGAATGCTGTATACATAATAAATAAATCTTTAAAAAAAAAAAAAACCATCATGATCAAGGGAGTTTATTTAGGACTCACGGTTTCAGAATGTTAGAGTTTATGACCATTATGGAGGAGAGCACGGTGGCAGGCAGGCAGAAAGCAGAAGCTGAGAGCTCACATAAATCCCTAGGAACTCACAAGCAAGCTAGCTTGGTATAAGCAGCAGTGACTAAGATCCTGCTTTAAATAGAAGATTGGAAAAAATACCTAAGGTTGACATCTACACACAACTGCAGATACACAGCTGTTCTAATACGCAAAGATAAATCAACATGTGTGTGCACGCACGCGCGCGCGCACGCACACACCCCCACCCATGGGGGGGAATGAAAAAAGATTATCAAAACATTAACAAAGATTTAAAAAGGAGCAAAAGAAAAGTGTGTAATAGATAATAAAAGGTTCCTTCACTGGACTGGAGAGATAGCACAGAGGTTAAGAGCACTGGCTGCTCTTCCAGAGGTCCTGAGTTCAACTCCCAGCAACCACATGGTGGCTCACAACCATCCATAATGAGATCTGGTGCCCTCTTCTAGACTGTAGGGCATACATGCTTATAGAACACTGTATACCTAATAAATAAATAAATCATAAAAATTTATTATTATTTATTATTTATTTATTTATTATTAGAGCCATGTCTCTAAAGTCCTGCATTTATATTTAAAATAACAAATTGGTAGTAGAGGGCAGAGAAAAGATAAATTAATATGTATGTTTGATTTTACTTAATATTGGCTAAACATGCATAAGTAAAAAGAAACAAAGATGAGGCACTGGCAGACTTGCTCTGTGTTTAGATCCTACGTGGATCACTGAGCAAAAACTTAAATGGCACTCAGAAGAGCCTTCATGAAGGACAGTCAAGAAATTAAAGAGTAAGGTGAGCCAGCCAACTGTTCTGAGGTATCAAAAGTGAAGTCAAGTAGAACAAGAAGACTCATGTTTCCGATGGTCCAAGGAGGTGAAGCTGGGATCAACACTATAATTCTAAACAAGCTTAGAAAACACATCAAGAATTTCATCTTGCTAAAAGATAAATACTCTTGGGAAACAATGAATTTGCACCAAAACTGTTCAAACAATGGTTGAAGACATCATACAACAAATTCACTTTTAGAGGCAATTAAAAAAAAATCCTCTGAAATTCTGTGTAGACTCCTTTGACCAAAGAAAGCCCCTCCTATACTGTTTTGACTAAGCATGTCCTAAATAAAACACTTGTACTTTTAGTTTGTCTATGTGACAAGTCTTTATTGTAGTACTTTTTAAAAAAAAAATCAAGACCAAGATTAGAATATTTCTTTTTTAAAAAAATATTTACTTAGTGTATATATGTGTGTGTCAAAGTGTATGCATGTGTACCACATGCACGCAGGAACCTGTGGAGGTCAGAAAAGAGCACTAGATCTCCTGGAAGAGGAGTTACAGGCAATTGTGAGTAGCTATAACAGTGCTGCAAGAGCAGTAAGCAATCTCAACCCAAGCCCACTCTCCAGACCAAAACTAATATTTCTATCAAGCAAATGACAATTTTGTTTCAATATACTTAACACATATTAGGTTTTTAGGCAAACACCCACTTAATTCTGCATACTCTCTAAGCACTTAGTGTCTTATCTATTGGCATTTAAAGATGCAAATAACAAAGGCTTATAGTTTCAAAGCTAATGTATCATATGCTACATGTGCTATATCATGTTGCAAATAAAAATATGTCAAAAATAACCTATCTGAAATCCTAGGAAGCAAGAAATATTCAGATTTATTTTTAATGAAAATACACAGCACACATGCAGTAGAGTCTGAGGCATCATTAGCAATAAATACCTCGAAACAGTCACTGCAAAACGTGATTATTCACATAGAGTAAGAAAAACAGACTACACATAGCACTCTGGCAGTTAAAATAAACACAGGTTGTCAACACACGAAATAAACACAAACAACTTTGGGGCTCAGACCTCTTTTCATCACAGAAGATGAGTGCTTGCATTTTCACACACCCATTATAGACTTAGTCTTTTCTAGTCTTGAGTTTTTGGAGGTGCCTATTTATTTGTTTGTTTGATTCTTGGTTTTTCAAGGCAGGGTTTCTCTGTGTTGCCTTGGCTGTCCTGGAACTCACTCTGTAGACCAGGCTGGCCTTGAACTCAGAGATTCACCTGCTTCTGCCTCCTAGGATCAAAGCTGTGCGCTGCCACTGCCCAGGTAAGACGCCTATTTAAATGTAACAGGAAATTAAGAATTCTGTAACATGGTGCTAGAGAAATGGTTCAGCGGCTAAGAGAACTGACTACTCATCCAAAGGACCCAAGTTCAATTCCCATCACCCACATGGCAGCTCACAACTGTCTGTAATTCCAGATCCAGGGGACCTGACATCCTCACAGACATACATGCAGGCAAAACACTAATGTTCATTAAAAAAAAAAAAAATCTGTAACACTACACACTACAGGGATTACCCAAATGGAACAGTGTAAAAAACAAACACACACAGGAGGCAGCTCTCTTAGTATGCCTGCTGTGTCAGTTAACTGGTAGGTTCTTGAGACCACAATTTCAAAGCCACCTGATTAACAAAGGTAGTGAGACCCAAGACTCCATTTCAAAACTTAAATACAAAGCCAAAACAACAAAAGCTCTAAAACAATGTAATTTTATGTAAGTATCTTTGGGTTTCCATTGCTGTGATAAAACACCATGATCAAGGCCAGGTAGAGATGGAACATGCCTTTAATTCTAGCACTCAGGAGACAAAGGCAGGTGGATTTCTGTGAGCTCATGGCCATCCTGATCTACAGAGGTAGTTCCAAGACAGCTAAGGCTACACAGAGAAACCCTGTCTTGAAAAACCCAAACCAAACAAACTAAAAATCAAACCAAAACCCAAACGAATACCTATCATGATCAAAAGCAATCTGGGAGGAAAGGGCCTATTTCAGGTTACATGTCCTGATCACTGTGCACCATGAAGGGAAATCAAAACAGGAACTAAAGGTATAAAACTTTATGGAACTGAACTGAAGCAGAGACATGGAAGAACTCCGCTTACTGGCTTGCTCTTCATGGCCTGCTCAGCCTGCTTTCTTTTACCATCCAGGACCACCTGCCTAAGTGTAGCACCATCTACAATAGGCTGAGGTCTCCCACATCAGTCAATCAAGAAAATGCCCCATAGGCTTGTATACAGACCAATCTGGTAGGGAAACTAACTCAACCAAAGGTTCTTCTTCCCAAATAACTCTACCTGTGTCAAACTGACATGAAACCAGCCAGCACAGTGGGAACTAGAAGTAAGCCATATCACTAATCTGAATTTTGTCAGACCACATTAGAAAAAAAGTATGTTTCTACATTTTGAGATACATTTTGAGCACAGTAGAAAGAACCAAGGCTTTTAAGTCTGAAGATATAGGTTTGGTTAGTGTTCATACTACTCACTAGTGATGAAACTATAGGTAAGTCATTTGACTTTGTGAGCTTTGCTTCTCTCATTTGTAAAATATGGATAATAAACTACTCTGTAGAGTCACAGTATAGATTAGGAATGATACAAAGCAGAACAGCAGGGGAAAATGGGAGAATAAAAAGTTATTTTCATTCCTACAGAGAAAGGAAGAGGGAACAAAAATAGAAGAGGGAAGTTGTTTTATATGCCTAGGAATTCTGGAAGAGGAAGTACTTATGAAGCTTCTACAACACTGGAAAAAGAAGTAAATAATTTTAAATATTTATTTGAAATATAAAGTAATTTAATAATTTTTCTACTATTTATGTTATTTGATGCTCTAAATGTTTTAAGATGTTGATAGATATTCCCCTAAAACATCAACAAAATGCAGCGATTTTCTTTAAAGCTCTTCATACTTTTTAAAAATGAGATTTGTGACTATACTTTCATTTTGTACAACTAAATATAATAAAAGCAAGAAAAGCAGGAGAATGCTCTCGCTGCAGTTTGGAGAAAATACTCACTCGGTTTTCTGCTGCAGTTGCTCGGAAAGCTTTTTGTTTTCTTCCTGAAGAGTATTCTTTTCATTCACTTATCAACATGGAAGAAAAAGCAGATTGATGTCCACGTCAGTTCTTAAAACGGCAACATTTATGAAGAAATTAGGACTTTATTCCTTTTTTAAAAAAAAATATTTATTTATTATATATACAATATTCTGTCTGTGTGTATGCCTGAAGGCCAGAAGAGGGCACCAGACCTCATTACAGATGGCTGTGAGCCACCATGTGGTTGCTGGGAATTGAACTCAGGACCTTTGGAAGAGCAGGCAATGCTTTTAACCTCTGAGCCATTTCTCCAGCCCTCCTTTTCTTTTTTTTGAGACAAGGTTTTACTCTGTAGCCCAGGCTGTTTGAAACTCAGTATATGGGCCAGGCTAGCCTCAAAAACAAAACAAAACACCCAAAAACAACAACAAAAACAAAAACACAGAAATTCTCCTGCCTCAACATCTTAAAAGGGATTGCTGGGATGTGAAGGAGATACCTGGCCAGAAATGACGATTTCAAATCCTAAATCATAATGTTATACAAGGTAAGTACTACTGTGCAAAACTAGCTTGCTCCTGGGTAGTGATTACTGCATTTCATATCATGCCAATTCTATGTAACTGATTAATTGATAATTTTATATAATGCTTATGAGTAAAAGAATATTAAGGAGTAAAGTCTAATTAGTCACACTGAAGACAAGAAAAAATTCCATCTGAGTTATTCAGTCCTATTTTCAAATATTATTTTAGACACCTTGAAATAAATTTAATTACAAAAATAGTATTTCCTAGTGTTCCCAAGGTCTGGGTTTGATATTGAGTATTACAAATAATAATGCACAATATTAATAAAATACTTATAAGCACATTTGTAAAATTAATCTTTCTTTATACCTTTTTGTGAATAATTTAAACATGTCCTACTATAAGTTGTACCTGTTGGAATCTATCTCTATTATATCTTTCTGTCCTTGTTTAATTTATAAGGCAGAAAAATAACTACAGGGTGTAACTTCCATTGGAGACAGCCCCAGGTTCCTATCAGGACCTGCATGGGTCTGCATGAGACAGAATATTAGAGCTGAAAGAAGTAGACACAAGCCCCCACCCCTAACTCAGAATCAATTTCAACTGATAAACACTTGCAATGAAAATTTAGTTTCCTCCAAGGGAGTCTCATGTGGAAACAAGCTTTAAGAGTAAGCTGCACACCCAGCAGCAGACAAATGGCATCTTTGGGGGTTCCTTGTCTCACAATGTCATGTTAGGGCTCTTCCTTTTTTCCTTAATAATTTTTTTTAATTGATTCCATTTATCTGTTTTTTCTTCTCTCATTTTACCCTACATATAGATCCTTTGCATATATACAATAGCTTCCGGTTTAGCGTTTTCAAGGGATTCGAGAGTGTAGTCTTGGGCTCTTTTCCCTCTGCTTGCTTTGTCCTATTCCAATATGTTAGTTTTGTTTCGTGTTATTACATTCTAATGAGAGAAGAAAGGGGGTGGATCAGGATTGAAGGAGGTGAGGGGGATCTGGGAGAAGTAGAAGAAGGGGAAAGTGTAATCAGGATATATTATGTTAGAAAAAAATTTTTTTTCAATGAAAGGAAAAACAAAATCTCATTTTATCTATAGCAAAACTTATCACAATCCATGTGAAGTCACTTTTTTTTCCCCAAAAAAAAGCACAACTTTTTTTTCTTCACATATACTAACAATATACAGAGGGGAGTCACGGGACAAAATGTATAAGATTCAGCCTTTCAATTCTTAACTTTGCAGTAGGTTTTTTAATTTTTTGATTTTTCAAAACAGGGTTTCTCTGTGTTGCTTTGGAGCCTGTTCTGCAACTAGCTCTGTAGACCAGGCTGACCTCAAACTCACACAGGTCCGCCTGCCTCTGCCTCCCGAGTGCTGGGATTAAAGGCGTGCGCCACCACCTGGCTTGCAGTAGGTCTTAAATACCATGCCAGATGTCAGTTTTACCATTCCCATCATCAATGCTGTTGCTTTTATTTAGAAATAGACTGGGCCGACTGGCCCTTTCATACAATGGGCTAACAATTTCTTCAAGAATTCTTGGAGAATTTGTCCAGTAAATTTTACTTTTTAATCTTAAAGAATGAATTAATAAATGGTTGCTGGGGAGATGGCCCCGTGTTAAAATGCTGGCTGTACAACCACATGAAACTGTGGTATGGTAGCACATGTCTGTAACCTTAGTACCAGGAATGTGGGCAAGGAGAGCAAAGACAGGAAGATTTCCCAGGGATTGCTGGACAGCCAGTCTAGCCAAGACTGTGAACTCCAGGCTCAGAGAGAGGGTCTCTCACTGAATTCAAAAACTAAAGTGAAAAGCAGAAGAGGATACGCAACATTGACCTCTGTCCTCCACATGTGCACTTAGACACTTGAACATGCATTCAAATATGCAAGCATAAACCACATTTAGTCACAGGAAGATAAATGAACTGAAT
>PVIU01035322.1:0-10456 GCA_004026605.1 Ondatra zibethicus | reverse complement strand
GACAAAACGACAGCCTACAGAATGGGAAAAGATCTTCACTAAGCCCACATCAGACAGAGGTCTGATCTCCAAAATATACAAAGAACTCAAGAAATTGGACACCAAAAGATCATATAATCCAATAAGAAAATGGAATACAGACCTAAACAGAGAACTCTCAACAGAGGAATCTAAAATGCCTGAAGGACACTTAAGGAAATGTTCAACATCCTTAGTCATCAGAGAAATGCAAATCAAAACAACTCTGAGATTCCATCTAACACCTGTAAGAATGGCCAAGATCAAAACACTGATGACAACTTATGCTGGAGAGGTTGTGGGGAAAAGGGAACACTTCTGCATTGCTGGTGGGAATGCAAGCTGGTACGACCCCTTTGGATGTCAGTGTGGCGATTTCTCAGAAAATTAGGAAACAACCTTCCTCAAGACCCAGTAATACCACTTTTGGGTGTATATCCAAAGGATGCTCAATCATGCCACAAGGACATATGCTCAACTATGTTCATAGCAGCTTTGTTTGTCATAGCCAGAACCTGGAAACAACCTAAATGCCCCTCGATTGAAGAATGGATAAGGAAAATGTGGTACATTTACACAATGGAGTACTACACAGCAGAAAAAAAATAATGACAGCTTGAATTTTGCAGGAAAATGGATGGAGCTAGAAAACATTATTTTGAGTGAGGTAACCCAGACACAGAAAGACAATTATCACATGCTCACTCATAGGTGGTTTTTAAACATAAAGCAAAGAAAGCCAGCCTACAAACCACAATTCCAGAGAATTTAGACAACAATGATGACACTAAGAGAGACTTACATAGATCTAATCTACATGGGAAGTAGAAAGGAGAAAAAGACAAGATCTCCTGAGTAAATCAGGAGCATGGGGACCTTGGGGGAAGATTGAAGGGGAGAGGGGAGAGGCAGGGAAGGGAGCAGAGAAAAATGTAGAGCTCAATAAATATCAATTAAAAAAAAGCAGAGTGACTGAGAAAGACCGCACATGATGCCAGCTGCTGGCTTCCACATGCATGCACATATATGTGAACATGCAGGCACAGCACAAATGCATACTTGTGTACAAAGGAAAACAAAAAGCAAAGTTAGGTCACGTGACACCTTTTCCACATTCTCTAAAGAGGTAGCTTCACGTATTGTTACATTTCACTTTCCATCCTGGGACAGTGTGCCCTCCAAAACGGTTATGATCAACCACAGTGACTGCAGCTCTAGACTCTACAGTGTGAAGCAGGGAGAAACACTAGCCGCTGATGGAACCTGGGCAGGGCCTCTCCTGAAATGTCTGACGCTGTACCCAGCCCTGTCTATGAAGGATAATAAAATGCACCCCATGCTGGCCTGGCCGTCTGTGGTAAATAGGAGAGTGAGTACTCTGACATGATTATGACAGAATTCTCATCAATACAGATGCCAAACCTACTTGTACTACTGTGGAGTGCTGTTGCCAACCCCACCGTACCAAAGCCCACATCACTGAGGAGATGCATTTTGTCCCTACCCTAGAATCTAAGCCAACAGAAAGTTCTTAGACAGCCACCTGGATGCATTTAGGTTTGTTTATATACTTGATTTGAATCAGGGTCGTATTCTGTGGCCCGGTCTAACCTTCAACTTTTATAATCCTCCTGTCTTCACCTCTGCGTGCCTCTGGGACTGCAGGTATGAAGCCACCACACTTAGCATCTTGGGCACATGGAAGAGTTTCATGAGATTTGTGGCTATCCATGGAAGGGTATCTTGACTCTAATCAAAGCCTCACAAAGTTTCACCCCTAAAAGGAAAGTGAGAGAAAGAGCAACTTTCTGGGATTTTCTTCTAAAATCAACACTGTATCCTCTTATGACTCCATGAATCACGCAGACTAAAACATGGTGTAAGGGCTTCATCACAGCTGTGTGCCTTACTGAGTCACGCCAAATTCTATGTCAACCTTCCTCCAGGGTAACCAAGACTTCTACACATAATGGATTCAAGTCTGTCTTAGCAGTTAGTATTTAGGATAGAAGGTCACTAACATACTTCCAACTGTCAGTGGTTTCTTCTTCTCCACTATTTTAGTTCAAAAGTGAAGCATCTGGGAGTATAAAAACTATGAATCCCTACTTAAAAATATTTAATAGAATTATATGGTTAACCTTGGTGAAAATCTTCAGTAATTCCAAATACTTGGAAGCCACAATAATAACACTTGCTCCTTCACAGTCTCCACTGAAAGTCCACTATGCTTTTGCATCCATGGAACTCTGTGCCAACCCTGCAATTCTTCCCAAAGCCTTCCTCAAACTCTTAGAGACATAAAGCGGAAAGTAAACTCCCTCTGAGCCACCTGGAAACCAGAGCAAGAGGGAAGATCTTGAGCAATGAATAGGTTAGAGCTCAATGTCGAAATGGCACTTTCAGAGCAAATCTTAACGGGTTTGAGGTGGAGGAGGAGGGTAAGGAAGAGATGCAAGCGATTGCCAGAGACCACCACTTCTGCCAGAGGGGCCAATGCTCTGAGAATCCTCTCAACAGCAGCTGACAGATGAGTGACCTCTATCCACCTCTTCAGTGACTCGTCAGGCTGACTTGCACAACCAACGAAGTTCAATTTAGAAATTCTCAGATTCTAGAGCCGGGCGGTGGTGGCGCACGCCTTTAATCCCAGCACTCGGGAGGCAGAGGCAGGCGGATCTCTGTGAGTTCAAGGCCAGCCTGGTCTACAAGAGCTAGTTCCAGGACAGGCTCCAAAGCTACAGAGAAACCCTGTCTCAAAAAAAACAAAACAAAAAAAACCCCAAACAAACAAAAAAGAAATTCTCAGATTCTAAAGAGTCAGTAAGACAAGGCCAGCTGAAGAGATTCTTCGACTTCCCTGACTCGAAGAAGAATCGGGTATCTTTTACTCCCAGAAACCAAAAGCCACACCCCAAAAAAATCAATTTGCAGTTCAACAGGTCTGACCGCTTTGGAGCCCTGGAGGTTCACAGGCAGTGACAACTGGCCAAGTCCAGCGAGACAGAGCCGCTGAGAGACAGGAAAAGTAAGAAAGTCTGGCCTAGCTTCACGCCCATCCAGTCTCGGAGCAGTGGGATCTCGGGATACTTTGAGAAAGTACTTGCTCAGAGGTGCAGCACTGCAAAGGCAGCCCTAGAAGTCACCAGCAGTGACCCAGCCAACAGCCAGGCTCAGCACTTCCTAACTCAGCAAGGTTGGAACTGAATCAGTGGAGCTCTACATCCTAATTTATAGGAGGTGACATTGATAACGGTTCAGCATACTGCAGGATTTACCTGCTGCCTGGCGCGGAGTCTGTCTGGGTAAGGCTATGGAACAAGCAGAAGCACCCCACAGACCCAGTCTCTTCTTAGAGAGCATCCCTGAAGTGCAAGAGATTAGGGGCAGAGAAGCACTGGATAACCTACCTGCCATCCTGGTCTGAGGTCCAAGTCACTGACTGCCCCTCGGGTTTAGTTTGATACCATATCCTGATGGCATGAGGAAAGTCAGCGGCTGTCTGAGCCCCGGACCTCCTGATCCGTAAGCTCCAACTGTCAGTGTCAAAGAAGAGCTCCCCACAGCCAGGAGCCCGGCTGCAGCGAGCGTAGCAGTCTAACTGCTCCCTCCAAGCATCTGCAGGCAGAGCCACCAGGTCATGGACAATGTCACGCCTGAGCTTCTCAGGAGTAGCTGCGAGTTTGGGAGCCTTTGTGAATCTCTCAAGGCCTGGCACAGCAGCCACATCCACCTCCTCTACCTTTAGCACAGATAGATCACAGCAGTCCAACACTAGCAAGAAATCCTCTCTCCCATGATTCCCTGTGTCACAGCAGTACTTTGAGCTAGAGATCTCAGAATCACATTCCCGGTTGTCATGGTTACCATCATTATCAAAGGCATCTTGATCACCTTTACCACGGAGTGCACATTCGCTAAACCCCATCCGAGGTGAGAAGGTACTTGCATCCATCTTGGGCACATGGCAGGGATCAGTTGTCCTAAAAGTACAGTCTTTCTCTGACTCCATCTGGGTGGTTTCCTGGGAGGAAATTGCCTGTATTTTAAATCTGTTTCCATCTCCAAAGAAAAGAACTATGGTGCCCTCAATAACTCGACTTTCAAAATCCACATCCAAATCCAGGACATAGTGCTTCACAAGCATGTGGCTAGTGTTGGCCATGAGAGGCAGGTCATCCCGGGCAGGGTCCAGCTTTGTGTCCATGGTGCAGTACGTAGTTGGTAGCTTTGCTGAATCTCTGCCGAGGCTTCCTGTCTCCTCCACTCATTCAGCACCACAGATGGCTGGTTTACCAAATAAGAAGCACCTGCTCTCACAAGCAATGTTTCCACAACTTCCAGTTCCCTGGCAAACAAAAAAAAAAAAAGGTTAGATGAAATTCCAAGTAAGACCCCAAATGTCACTGCAGCTGTAGATCCTGTAAGTTGGCCACCTTACCTAGCAATCCTCAGGGTGGCAGATGCTCAGGGGGAAGAAAGGCTCATCCTGACTGACAGGAAAGAAGCTACATTACCGACCTCTAAGCTACTAAGGGACACAGTCCTTGTTTCATAAAAGAGCAATGCTTATGCAAAACTGCAACTATTTCTGCCTCATTTTAAAATATATTAAATGAATCAATTCTAATTTTGTGCATCAAAAGGTAAGTGGTTGTTTTTCTACTGTGATTCTAAATAACAAGTGTGAATGAGGGCTAAATGGCCTCATACATTGTATTCTTTGAGAGTAATAATTTAATCCACACAATATAACTCCAGGGATTAATGTGCTTTTCACATTAGGACTGCTCTCCTCTCAGCTCTTCCAGTAAATTACAGGAAAATGAGCCAATTTACCAGGAGTGCATTCTGAGTATTCCTTTGAGATTGTTCATGGAGACTTTTCAAATTTATAGTTAAATACTCAAGGTATACATTACATCTTAATAGCTGAAAACCCATTAACATTCTGGGTAATAGCTTTCTTGTGGCAAACAAAAGGTCTCATTTGGAAAAAAAGTATGCAAATATCTATAAAAGGAAGGAGAGAAATTAAACTGTAGAAGCAGATGTTGCAATACAATGTACAAGTTCTTCAGAAAAATTCTGAATCAAAATGTATTCTTACACGATAACAACACAGCTAGGCGGAGAATTAGTGGCATCATTTCAGAACCTGACATGTACCTGATTTCTTTTACCAGACAATGAAAAACAAATCTTGGGAAAAAAATAAACCATGATGACAGAGGGGAATATCTAAATGTTTGTGTCTTAAAACCACCTAGGGAGCTTCTTTGTCAGTGTCACCTTTTGCATGATCTTCACTGAACTCAGCATCTACAAATAATAAATTGGATAAAGCTGTCAACTGCATCACTAATGGGAAATTGCTGGTATCTGGAGCAGTTAACACATACTAAATACACTAGTTTGTTGACTGGGCTTTTTGTGGGAGGACTTGTGAGGTAGGGTCTCATACACAGTATAGCCAACCTAAAACTTTCTATGTAGTCCAGGCTGTCCTCAAATTCCCAACAATTCTCTTGCCTCTGTCCCTGGGTGCTAGGGTCATAGGAATAAACTATCATGATATTGTATGCTTAGACTTAAAAAAAACTTTGAAAAAAACACACATAGACACAGGGTGGGGATGGGGTATGGAGGGAAGAAAAGAAGTAGGGAGGGAGACAGACAGAGAGAAAGAACAGTGGCTAAACTGTCACAACTGAAGAGACAGCTTAGCACTTATTTCACAGAGACAAAGCTACTCATTAGCAGACCCCAATAGACTCTCACATTTATTTCTGAGAACGTGGATAATTTAAGAGGACACTGTGTCCTAGAAAGCCATTTTCCATACTTTGGTTCATGGTGGCAAAGAATAATGCTGGGCAGCGACCTTTAGAGCCCCATCTTGTCAAGCTGGCTATCAAAACCATCAATATCAACACCAGGAGGTGTTTTTCTGGTGGCCAAGTATGGACACTTGTGAAGTTTGTGAGAAGCTGGGTCTCTGCTGTCCAGTCTGGCCCTGAACCCCCACCTCAGTCTCCAAATGCTGCCACGACTAGTGTTGGCCTCTCATCGACTTTGGTGTACTTGGCACTGGACTGGCAAGCCTTGGGTTTTCTTCAGCAGACTCTCCAGTGCTTTCTCTCGACGCCATGCTAAGTCTTGCCTCAACCTCTCCAGTCTTACACCTGACAGCTCCTTCTTAGCTCATTACTTAAGCCCCTACTCTGAGACAATCATGATTCTTTGTAATGCAGCCATAATTCAAAGAACCTCCAGGTCTTTGTAGTTATGTCTCTTCCTAATGCAGAGGGAACAATATTCTTCTCAATAAAGAGACCACTGTCCCCTTTGAACCCAACTTTAGGGACTTTTGCATATTTGCATGTTCTGATCCCATTGAGAATGACCATGGAGACTAAACTTCCTGCACTGTTCCTGGTAAAAGCTGAACTTGGAGTGTGATTTACTGAAGGAGCCAAAGGAAAGCGAATTCCAGATGAAATGCACTCACATGGCCATTGGCCAAGGCAGGAACAGGTGAGGACTCCCAGAAGAGGTGGCCCCTTCCTCCAGCCAGGATGTAAGGTTGGAAGAGCAGAGAATGCTCTGTGGCCATGACTGCTGCCCGGAAGCCAAAGAGAACTGAGTGAAGCAGCCTGTGTCACGCAACGCTGTCCATCTCCCTTTGAAGTAAGCCACAGCCAAGAGTCTCTTCCCACAAGGAAGGAAATGACAGACTGGCAATCAGCATCCCTCTTTACTACACTGTGACCCTTATTTCCTTTGGTATTTTTCTCTTGCCAATATTTCTTTCCCAATAATTCCCTCCTGTTCCTGACATTAGAGCACTCTGTGGGTGTCTATCTTCATAAACGAGCTGCCCCTGGCCCTGTTGTCTACATTGATGTACACCATACTAGGGATCAAACCCACGGCTTGACACACTTCCACCACTGACTATATCTCCAGTTCTGTTTGCTAGTTTAACCTGTCTTTATTTCATTGAACTTTAAAAATAAAAAAATATTTTGGGCACACTCAATCTAGATATCATCTTACAACTGTAGACCACAAGACTCAGAGAGGGCAGCACTTTGCACAGTCGGCCATCTCTCTTCTGTTTATGAGGGATGAACTCTTCTACCTGGAATACTTCCCCCGAGGTCAAACAGTGCCTTATTTGCTCTGTCCAAACCACTAAATATCACCTATCTTTTTCAATCCACAGACTAGTAGTTAGTTCCTCTTGTGATCTTTTTTCTTTTATCTTTCTTTTTTCATTTTTTCCTGGAGGGAGGAAAGTATTTAAAGCCACCTCAGGAGACAAGCAGCAGCACTGTCACCTAAACTATGTGTACTATGTATGCTCACTGGACCTAAACTATGCGTACTATGTACGCTCACTGGACCTAAACTATGTGTACTATGTACGCTCACTGGACCTAAACTTTGTGTACTATGCACGCTCACTGTCACCTAAACTATGTGTACTATGTACGCTCACTGGACCTAAACTATGTGTACTATGCACGCTCACTATCACCTAAACTATGTGTACTATGCACTCTCACTGTCACCTAAACTATGTGTACTATGCATGCTCACTGGACCTAAACTATGTGTACTATGCACGCTCACTGTCACCTAAACTATGTGTACTATGCACGCTCACTGGACCTTGGTACTGTCCCGTTTCCTACTTGTATTGGATCTGTGCATAAACTAAATCTCCCTTCTCTAGAAGTACACAGCTCTTGCTGGCATCAGCTGAGGTCATGGTCCCACATTTAGGGGAAAAAAAGAACTAACTGTGGTTGCAAGTACATGTCTGTGGCCACTATGAAAGGCTTTCTCAGCAAATGGTGACCATATTTCTAAGAAGTCTGTTGACTTCAGCACTTCTGACTATTGCTGTGTTCTGATTTTAAATCCTGGCCTGCCTAACTGAAGCATTTTCCACTTGCTGTCATAAGCTGTAACATGGAGGAACCTTCCTACCCATCAAAACCAATGGTTAGCTCTCCTCGGCTACCCACTGCAGCCTCTGAAGCACGCATGTCTTCATGCACTGCAAGTCTCCAGAGGATTCATGCACAGTCAACAGAGCTATGCCTTGGAAAAGAGGCTGCCTTGCGCCCTTCAGTGTAGCCTGAAACAGCTTGAGATACATTCCCACTACACGGAAAATCACTCCGTGTTCCTTCCAAGCTACAGAGTGACGTCTGCAGTTCTCGTGGCCATTACATGTCCTGTGCTATATATACAGGATTTCATGACTCACACAGGATTGTATGATTGGGACTAAGATGCACTTCGGGTCCGTGGCCATGTTAAGTAAGAAGTACTATCCACTCTAGGTTTCTCATACACACCTCTGAAGCTGACACTGAAGGCACTTGTGACTTTAACACACAGTTACGTATACAACAGGAATGGTTTGCATGAATTCCAAAGTCCAGTAAAAGTCATCGCCTGAGACACCTTCCTCCGGGCTGATTGTGTCTCCTTGCTAAACACCCATGCCTCCTTCGTGCCACGTCCTTTTTGTCCCCCTTCATCCGGGCTGATCGTGTCTCCTTGCTAAACACCCATGCCTCCTTTGTGCCACGTCCTTTTTGTCCCCCTTGAGGTCTACTTGGGGCCAAAAGAGGAATTTCTGATGATGTTCACTCTTCTGCACACATGGGGGGAGGGGGCAGCTCTAGCCTTAACTCTGCAGGCTGCCAGCTCTCAGAGGAAGGCAGTGTTATCTTATCTTGGCATGTTTGTTCTATTTTTTTTTTAACAGGACAAAAATTTAAGGAAAATGTCCAGTGGGTATATATGATCCATGGCGCTAGCCATATGAAACTGCCACATAAACATGGTCCAGAAGAGAGGGAAGAAAACGTTACATACTGCCATCATCTGATTCATCTTCCTTCAAAGACACCCAGTCTGTCTCTCTGCTTCCTCTCTTATATCTTTTGGGACAATTTCATGTCTTTACTTAATTAGTTCAGCAACCCAGATGCGCTCTAGTTCAGAATAGCTATCCTTAACTTCATCATGTCCCTTTAAGAGACAAGCCCCGCCCACTCACTCCCCAGTGAGGCAGAGCTCTTCCTTCAGCTTCCAGCCTGGGTCTCTTTCCTTTCCTTCTCTCTCTCTTTCTCTTTCAGAGGCAGCTTCTGTCTCTCCCTTCTCCCCACTTCTTTCCTTCCTTCCCCCTCTGTTTCTCTCTTTCTCTCTCTGTTTTTTTCTCTCTCTGTCTTTCCCCCTTCTCCCCTTCCCTTCTACAACCCACTAAATAAATATCCAACTTCACTCTGCATGGCATGCCTATCCATCTTGGTCTCTCACCCGCCACACGGTTTCTTGCCTGGGACCCGGCTGCCTTCGTGGCCTGCGCTGGTCTCGGACCCGCTGCCTGCCGCCACTGGGGGACCTGTAGCATTTTACATTACACTTATGTAAATTATTTTGCACCTTCTTTAACTACATACATCAAGGCAAGTCACTTCTCTCATCTGAAGCTTTTCTGTCTCGGCAGCTTATGTTGTTTTGCCAATGGCATGGCCCCATAACCACATGAAGCACCTGCGGGTCACTGATACACAGCCATTTGCCATCGTTTGCACCGCGAGACCCTAACATGAGACTGCAGCCAAAAGGGCTGACAACACTGAAGGGTATAAGCGCATACATGGCCACTCTGTCTGCAAGATATTTTAGAGTAATATTTTTTATTGATTTTTGTTGAGCTCTACATTTTTCTCTGCTCCCCTCCCTGCCTCTCCCCTCCCCTTCCACCCTCTCCAAAGGTCCCCATGTTTTAGAGGAATATTATAGCCAAAGTTAGATCTAAAGTTGGATGCTTCTTCTTTTGCTATGTCTGCTAATGAACACATCTGCCAACAGACTTGCAACTGCCATTCCAACATGTCAGTCAACATTAGAAAGTTGTTTATTGGAGTCTTTTCACAAAGTTTAGAAAGGACTAATTTTTCTTTCTCAAACACAACACCATCTTCACATCTGATCTCAACAGCTTTACTACTGCTTCCCACAGCCTTCATGGCATATTCAACTTGAAAAACTCTTCCATCAGGAGAGAACACAGAGGCTGACAGGTCACAGCTGGTGCCAGTGGGAGGCTGCAGAGAGCACCCAGACCTGGAACTTCCATGTGTGCTCTTTAAGATTCAGCAAAGGAGAAGGGAGAAGGACTGGGGAGAGCTTGGGGCAGTGGGAGGGTGGAGATGGAGGAAAGGTGGACATTGGAGAAGGGAATAAGATATCTACATTAAGAGAATCATTTTAGGGTTGGCAAGATACTTGGCCCTGGGGATCCCAGGTGTCCACGGGCATGTCCCCAGCTAGGTATTCAGGCAGCAGAGGAGAGGGTGCCAGAACTAGCCTTGTACCATAGTCACATTGATGATTATCTTGATCACCA
>PVIU01035321.1:0-10392 GCA_004026605.1 Ondatra zibethicus | reverse complement strand
TCATTTAATAATGTTTTTACTTGTTTCGGCTGAGTGGGAATGAGCAGCAAGTACGACAATTACAAAACTTCTTCATGGACTATGGGTTATGAACAACACAAAGTTGACTATGCCTTTGGATGTAAATCAAAAGTAAAAGAAAGAGAACACATTAATTTAGAAAATAAACAATAAGATACTTTTTAATTAAATGAAAAGTAAAATTTGCTCTTCCTTATATACTCAAGTATGTGCATAAGGGAACGTAATGTGTTGATGTTGGAACTTAGTCTGTGAAATCTCAGCTCATATATGTGAAAGATTATTCTATGGTACCTTAAGCACACAGCTTTTAGGGGGAAACAAAATCATCATCTATATTTAGTGAAGTGATGAGATCATGGCTTGATTTATGTATTTTGCTAAGTTTACATTCTCCTAAATTATAGTTTGCAATGTTTATGTATTAATACAGATACCTCATTAGGCAATTTGGTGTGCTCTGCATGTACTATGACTAATACTGTTATTGCCTTCAGACTTAAACATAAACACTAGGAGATATTTATCTACACTGACTTAATCATAATTTAATTACTATATACCATGGCACACCCATTAAAAAATTCAGGCTCATATTAGCTGAAGAATAGATTCTAAATACAGTGTGATCATGTAAGAGCAGATTGTAAATTCATTTATTAGAATCCCCAGAGAAGATTTTTAAGAATGATTTTTTGGTTTATTGTGAAGAGGAGAAAAAATTCATTTTATGTTCTAGAATGTAACTTTCTGGACTGCTAGCTTCCTGGTTTGATAAGCAATTCAGAATTCTGCTATTTAAAATGTCAAACAGTCTTGAAATCACATATACAATAACATTATACAGACTGGTTGGTTTACATATATATTATATATACACACATATATTCATGTAACAACAAACAATAAAACATGTCATGAATTTGAAACAAACAAGTGCAGTATATGAGAGGGTTTGGAAAAAATGGAAGTTTAGAAGGAAATGATGTAGTTATATTATAATTTCAAAAATTAAAGAAAAATTGTCTCTATTAGAACTGAACTCCACAACTCTGCACTTTGATTGGTTGTAGTTTTTGCAATGACCTCCATCTGTTGTAAAGAGAAACTTCCTTGATGAGGGTTGGAAGACAAATGTTTAGACTAATTTTCCCAAACCAAGACTCAGGGAACATTGTCGGAAAGGGGTAGAAAGACACTAAACCCAGAAGATTGGGGAGTTTGCTCTGAGATTGTGTATCCTAGTGATATTGGAAGCTGCACACATCAAGTCTCACTATCATGACTACATATGAGCTGAACAAGGAGGACACCAATAGGCATGCCACATGCCAAAGAAGATTTGGAAAAGCCTGTGAGGACTCAGCCCCACAGAAAGAACTACGAGCAACTGTGTAAGAGGAAGTAGGAAGAAATAGTCTTCCTTAGGGGAAAGCACACAGTTTGGTTGTTCAGTACCAAATGGAAACATACATACACAATATTTTACAGACTGAACAGATTACATGGAGGAATATATATGAATATACATATAAGCATGCAGCTACGATTTTTAAGACAAGCCAGGGAAATATGGAAGAAATTTGAGTGAGGAAAGGGGAAGGAGAATTGATGTAATTTTTAAATGCAAACATTTTGATAATTAAAATAAGTTGATAAATAAATAAATAATGCAAACCAAGATTTAGGACAATGTATTTGGGTATTTGCAGTTTAAACATCTGTGTCATTAAGTGTGACCATCAGTGAGATCAAAATAAATAAAATGGACAAAATATTGTTACCAATCAACACTTTAAAGGATATTTATGATGGAAATGATAATTTACTCTGGAAGAAAAGCTGTTCCTGTCTTTTCAAAGCTAAATGATAATTGTTTGAGACAGTTTCATTGTGACTTAAGGATCCTCTTAGTTGCAAACTGGTATATTCCTACAAGACATCCACCTTAATATATATATGCTAAATATTCTAATGCATAAGGGAAGGCATAAAATCAGATCCAGATAACAAATTACTCAGCTCTGAGCCTCTGGCTTTTGTATCTCCTTTTTTTCCTCTAAAATAAAGGTTTTGATGAGGGTGGAAATATCACATGTTTAAACAGGAAGGACAATTCCTACCTATAACTTTTAGGACAATGTTCCCATAGTCCATGTTGCTTTATGTACATAATAGGAGTTTATACCTTAAAACACAAGTTATCAGATCTCAGGTCCTTGCTCACAAACATGTTTGACATCCATTATATAGCTATTTCTCTCTTTGTATTCTTCTCTGTTGTATCCTGGAATGTTTCAAAACTTCCTTAGCTTCATCAGATTCTTTATATGATTGTTCATACTGGTTACTGGTAAAAACCCTACGTTAAGATTGAGATAAGTTGGTATGTATTTGGAAACATTTACTTCCTCAGAGAAAGTTTCCCCGTTTTCTAAATTCCTACGTTTACTGCTTATATCATTGAAACTGTTTCTAACCACATTGTATGTGGTATAAATGTATATGATCTGTATTTTCTTATTGTAAACTCAGTATTACTTAGATGTCAAAAGTGAGGCACAAAGTTTGAAAATATCTTGTCCAAGACAGTTTAGCTAGTTATCTATGTTGGATAGAGCTCTTCATGATGAAATGTGATAAAGCACAAGTAGGGAATGACTCATGGATAATCTCCTAATGTAGTCATTTAGAAAGAGTCAACAGCGGTGGATGGGTTCATTATCATGCCTCATCTTCTGGATTTTGGTTCTTCTCCAGCCCTTTCTGTCACCTTAGGTCTTCTTAAACAACCCAGTGTCACCATGTTCTCTGCACAGTACTTTCTCTCTACACATTCAACTGTACATGCTTTGTGATAGAAATGGTTAGAAATTAGAACATTGGCTACAACTATCCCTTATTCAGGGTCTGCTACTAATTTTCAGTTTTAGATACGGAATAAATTTATGGCAGTTATAGATTTCAAAAGGCATGATTTTTGCAGTTTCAGACAAAGGAAAAATAGTCCACGTAGAATTCTCACATTATTCAAAATATTTGTTTTTGTGCGACAAGGTTATTTACTGTTTTTTTTTTTCTGGAGTAGCATCATTTTAAATAAATAAGCATGCGATTTTTCTTTAAAGTATTTTTATGAGTTCTTTGACAGTTTCATACACGTTTTGATCATATTTACTCCTCTCTTGAAGCTAAAACTCTTACCAGACCCCTTCTTTCCCTACCCATCTTACTTTTTGTCCCTTTAATTTCCCATCAAGGACAATTTGCACTTCATTCAATCAGAGTGTTGGGAACTTACCAGGCATTAAGAGAAAACTGATCTCCCTCGTGTGTGTGTGTGTCCCTCTCCCTCTCTTCTCTGTCTCTTTCTCTCTTTCCTAGAATCTGAGGAGCTTCTTGGCTAGAAATAGGACATTGTGCTCGACTCCCCTCTCTCACTGTGCCATCATTTTGAAGGAACTGTGGAACTGTTTCTCCATTGTATTCAATCTGTTGTTTGAATGGTGTTTATTTTTCTTTTTATAAATAAATAAGCATTGTACTTTCACACTCATTTCCTATATAAACTACTCTGTCTTCTACTCTGTGGTACCATTTCAATTGTATTTTAATAAATAAAGACTGACTGAAGATTTGAGAGTAAAACAGTCCCAATATTTAGCCATATAGACCAGATTATGGTAACACACACATTTAACCCCAGTAGCAACACTAGTTGACATAGAAATCGGGCAGTGCATGACATTTATCTCAGTGGTGCATGCCTTTAGTTCTAGCCCTAGAGAGAAATATAAGATGGAGGAGGGGGACAACTCTCAGACATATTCTCATTCTGAGATTCCTGGATGCAGGATTGCTATTTCAGACTGAGGTCGAGGTAAGAGCCAGTGGCTGGCTGTTTTACTTTTCAAATCTTCAGGTTGAACCTCAATTTCTGACCCTGAGTTTTTGTTAATTGTGCTTCAGTACTTATATATTTTTATGCACAAATCCATTTACAAAAAAAGGTATCTATAGTCATTTCGTTATTTATTATGTCTGTTTCTCAGAGTTTAAGTATTTTCAAGAGTGAGTCCCTGGTGAGTTGTAGTTAAACGGTTGTAGTAAGGAGGCTGCTTGTACGTTTCCTGGCTGCCCAGACTCCCAAAATAACCACATAGAAATTGTATTAATTAAATCACTGCTTGGCCTATTAGCTCTAACTTCTTATTGGATAGATTTTGTATCTTAACTTAACCCATTTCCATTATTTTATATTTTACTATGAGGCTAGTGGCCTACTGACAAGTTTCTGGAGTATCTGTCTCCAGTGGCAGCTCCATGGCTTCTCTTCGACTCCACCTCCTTTCTCCCAGCACTCAGTTTAGTTTTCTCCACTTTGCTTGGTCTCCTACTACAAATGGTAATCTGTTTTCCTATTTTTGTAAACTCATGATCTGCTCGGCCAATAGCTGCCAAAATTATGTTATTAAAGAGTAGTATACTTTTTCTTTTTCTTCTACTTTTTTCCTGCTCGAATTTAAAGAGATTCACAAAAATAATAACAAATATCTCAAATAATGAAAAAAATGAACCAATAGGTTCACAGAAAAAGAAGAACTTATTTTGACAGGCGATTTGAGGAAATTGTCTGTCATTGGCTGGAATGACATGGTGAGTGGCTAGGCTGGTCCTGGATGTGGTGATATGAGCCTGCTGATCTGGAAAAGGAGGCAGAGACCGCAATGCTGGCACTCAGCTTGCTTCTTTGTTTTGCTGTTTTACTTCAGTACAGGACCTCATTCCATTGTTGGTACTACCCTTATTCAAGAAGGAACTCCTCCCTCCCCATTTAATCCTGTTTGGAAAATACCTCAAAGGCACACCCAGAGGCATGCCTCATTAATGCCCTAGATGTCGATAATTCAATCAAGTTGAAAATTGACATTAACCATCCCAACAATGTATTAGTTCACAATTTTCCATGACAACAATTTACCTAGATATGTAAGCTGCTTTTCTTAGGTTATCACAGAGCCAAATATAGGTATCATCCATCCTTGGTGGATATAAAGAGGAAGAAGGAAAGATCTTGTACAGAGTACATTCAGCAAACTGGCAGACATCAGTTTCTGGCAGACACAGTACTGAGATCTCTTGTGCTTTGAAATAGCCTATGCAATGGGTGGGGCAACATGGATGGCTGCTTTGTCTTAAGTCTATTGCGTTCTGGGGCTTAAGTCCTAGGGTTTGGGGCAGTTTACCTGGGACACCAGTCAGTCACCTCTTCCTCCAATTGGTACAGGCAGTGCTTATGACCAGCCAGGGGACTCATAATGAAGGCCAATACAGACTGCTGACCTGAGCTTGCAGAACTCATGGATGGTAGGCCTACAGTAAGGGAGACTGCATGGGACCAACCTAGGTCCTCTGCATGTGTATGACGATCTTGTAGCTTGGTGTTTTAGTAAGGCTCTAACAGTGAGAACAGGACCTTTCCCTGACACTTAGATGGCTTTGGAAACCTGTTCCCCATGCTGGATTACCTGTTCCCTCCTCCATGTAAGGGGAGGAGCTCAGTCCTGCTTCAACTTGATGTGCCATGCTTTGTGTAAGCCCATGGGATGCCTCTTCTTTCTGAATGCAGATGTAGGAGGAGTGGATGGGGAGGGGGTAGGTAGGAAAGGGACAGGGATGGGTGGACAGGAGGGAGGGGAAACTGTTTGCTATGTAAAATAAATGAAAAAATGTTATTTAAATAAAAAATATATTGTGCTATGTAGCATAACTAATCATGAGCGTAAATTCTATTCTCTTCCCCATCTTGAAGATAATGCAGGGCTTGTACATTGTAGAAAGATGATATTAGAGAATGATTGGTGGTCATGCTTGTAGTATCCAATTAGAAAATATTGTCTCATTTACTCATACTCCATGAATAATTGAAAATCATCTTATATCTATTGTTATATGATATTTTGCAGTCATATTTTGGCAGCTCTGGAATGATGAAAATTTTAGGAATAGATAATACTGAATTATACACACACACACATACACACAGAGAGAGAAAGAGAGAGAGAAAGAGACAGAGAGTGAGACAGAGAGAGAAATAGAGGGGGAGGGAGGTAGTGAGGGAGGAGGAGGGAGCTACTATTGCTTGGAAAGACAGTCGGTCTTCCCTTGGAGAATCTGGATGGAATCAGCCTTGCTGACACTACTCTCTCAAGCTCACATGAGTGTAATTGTATCAAGAAAACCTGAGATTACAGGAGTGTCTTCTAGCTGTATTGACTTAGGTCTCTAAGTTTATGATGGTGTGTTACAGTGGCAAGAAGAAAGCACATATTACTGAATATATAGAGTAGCTCTATAATAGTTGCTGAATTAACTTTGCATACATTTAAAGTAGGTTTTCCCACCTAAACTAACAACTCTGATAAAGACCTCCTCCCAAAGGCACATGAACATGGGCCAAACTGATCTTGACATTTCCTTAATTGAGGTGATTCTAGATTATGGAAAGTTAAAACTAACCTTCACAATCCACCCTTTGTCAAGTTGAACACACAAATACCCCATTTGAAACCATAATCTTTCATCTCTTACTCCCAAAGTCTTACGTCAATGTCATAACACAAAATAAGGCCCATCCCTAAATATTCCCCCAGGTACTCACATATTTCAACACTTCAAAAGTTCAAAGTTTCTTTGAAAGTTCAAAATCTCTTAACTGTGGTATCTTATGAAATAAAAAGCAAGTTATATTATTAAACATTCTTATCCCCCAAAAGAAGACCTGAGGCATAAAACAATTATATCAGAACAAACCAAAATCTAACAGTGTAAATCTAAATCCTATAGCTCAACATCTGACATCTGAGACTCTGAATGATCTGTTGGGTTCCCAAAGGCATAGTGAGCTTCACGTCAGCACTACCATCCAGACTATGCATAGCTTCTTTGGTATTATAGGCCAAATAATCTTCACAACTGAATCTGTCTATGATGAATCTCTACAGGAACTAATGTCTCCAATGTCTTGGGACCTCCACTGCAACTGTTGCTACAGCATTACCAGGAGCATCTCCAAGGTATCATGCCTTAACTGCTCTGCAAGAACCCTTCACATCTTCCACTTTTCATGCCTTGGAAATAAATAACCATGTAGGCAGTGTTTGCACATTGCAAATTTCTATAGGAAACTTGAGATATAGGATGTCCTCTTGGACAACTTCCTATGTGCTGAGACTGAAATAATACTTTCCTACTTTTCTAATGATGCAAAGACAGTGTCTTTCATTGCTACTGATCCTTTGTCACAGCTGATTTTTAAGTGTCAGCATGACCAGCACCCTTTATAACTTTAGTCATGCCGATCTCTTAGTAATCACAGTTTTTCAGTCCCAGCCTGACAAGTGCACACAAATTCTCAGTCACATAATTAGCTTCTGGCCAAATTCAGTAGAATCCTTGTTCCTTTCTAAAATTTCAGAAGCTGACCCTATTCAAACTACATTTTCACTGCATTACTGTCTTCCAAACTTCCACACAAATGACCCAGGAAGTTCTACCCCTAGAACTTCACAGCTTATTTAGCCCAAAGTGTCAAAGTCTTCCACATTCCTTTTACAAAACATGGTCAAACTCATCATAGTAACAACCCTCCTTCTCCAGTACCAAATTTTGATTTTGTTTCATTCCTTTTGCTGTGTTAAAACACAGTAGCAAAAGCAGCTTTGGAGAACAAGGCGTTTACTCAGCTAACGTTTCTAGGTACAGCCTACAATAGAGAGGAAGACAAGGAAGGAACTCAGGTGGCTAGTCACAGCACCTTTATCCCCCAAGAGTTTAGACAGATGGGAGGATCCAAGCTGACTTTCTGCTGCTTATACTCATGGTGCGTTCTTCACTCTTGTGCACGTCAGGGCTCTACTCGCGAAATGATCCGTAGTCAGAAACTGTTCATTATTGCTCTTTTGTGGCCCCAGAATTCATTTGTAAACACGTAAATGGCTGTTGCTCACAATTTAAGAGTTGAGTCTAATTTATGTTATACTAGCATATATGTATACATTTATGCAACAAGCGAATATACCTACACAAAATAATGTACAAATTATTGGCTGAAACGGTAATGAATGAACATATGAATAAAAGGAGCACTGTATTTGAGTTGGAAACTGAGCAAAATAAATTAAATTTAAAGGAAAAAGACTGTATACTTTTTTTTTTAGCAAGACTGGGTATTTGTATAATGGTATTTTAATTGGATAAACCTTACACACAAAGTTTCAGAATATGTTTTTCTTTTAACCTCCATATTTTTCTGCAATTGGTTCAACAATATGTGTACCCTCCCTAAATGCCCCCTTCTATACATAGGTAAAAGAATTAGTGAATGGCACACTATCATGACTTATTATCCACATTACTAATTTGGCCTGAGTCGTCCTTTGAATTGCAATGTCTATGAGCATTTCTAACAATGAACACAGCTCATGGCTTTTGCACATGTTCAGGTTTTACTGAAAGCTTTTAGTATAACGTAGAAATATGAAACAAGGAAAAAGTGTCATCTATATCCTCTTCTATAAGCCTATGTGCTTCTTGCTACAAGAATTTATGTGCTGACATTTCCCCTCCATGACTTATTTCTACCACTTTCTTATAAAGTCTTTCTATATCGTTCTCTTTCCTTCAGACCCATCATCATCTACTTGCCTTGGGGGCTTGCCAAAATTTTATTCAGAGCAAAGCCAAAAAGCATTCCCTTTATTTGAATCTTCTTCATCTGTGGTGAACAGTTACTTTATTTTCTCAAATAATAAAGACCCTCAACTCAAACACTGAATTGTAGATTTCTCCCTGAGAACAATATGACAGATGCTGGTTTGTCTTTGCTTAGTTCTGTCTTTAACAGAAGAAAGTTAAAAACTGCAAACTTTGCTGGAAGTTATATGCAAGATCCTTTGATAAGGAGATTACTCTTAACACAAAGAACAAAGTTATAATCTGGACTTTTGCTATGAATACTATTCTATAATGAGAAAACCTCAGGCATCTTGCTCACCTCTGAAAGGAAGATAATGGGCTTGCTCTGAGGATTTAATCTTCAGATCCTATTCTGACTCATACTGTTTGGGGGAAATGGTTGTTGTTCATTTGATATTAATAGGGAGCTGTGGTGCTCAGCTCTGTATCCACTTGTGTATGAGACAGGAGAGAGAAGTAGAAAAAAAACCACAGAAACCTGTCGTTTGGGCAAAATGGCAGAAGCTTGTAACAAGTTAGAAACAGGAAGTGTCCGCATCAAGGGAAAATGAAAATGTAGTAACCTTGTCAGTGGGTGTTGAAGATATTGTAGTAGGAAAAGGGAGAAACCAGTGCAGCTTTTGCCACAGGATTGTGAAGAAGACATGATTTATAAATTAAAGAAGATAAGTGAAATAGAAAATGAAGGCCCACTTGCAGTTGTTAGGGTCCGCTACAAGCCCCCAAGAAAAGACCAAAAGTCATATATGCAATAAACAAGAGAGCTTTATTAAATCCAACATTAGGGTGGCACATGGTGAACCCCAAAGAAGGTCACAAGCTTCTTCTAAGTGGAGTTAGGGGAATTCCAAGGAAGAAGGATTGATCTGGAGCTGATTGGTGGAGAAACTGTTAGTCTGGGGGCTGATTGGTGGGATGCACAATGATTAGGGAGTTTCTACTGGCAGGGTCCTGATATATAAATGTCAATTGATCTTTAGATAACTTAGTGAGCTATGCAAATGTTATAGTGTCTTAAATCTTGAACATACTGGCAATGGTCGAACAAGGGCAAAAATCTTAGATAAACCACATTAATAGTCTGAAAAAAATTGGTCAGGTGGTGGTGGCACACACCTTTAATCTCAGGTAGGTAGATCTCTGTGAATTCAAGGCCAGTGTGGTCTACAAGAGCTAGTTCCAGGACAGGCTCCAAAACTACAGAGAAACCCTGTCTCAAAAAGCAAAGCAAAACAAAACAAATGAACAAAAATAGACAAAAATGAACATAGCCTTGGGTGCTTTAGGACATTTTATACATGTTTCAGTAATATGGCATTCTTAAATCTTCTTTACTTTTAAATATACTCATTACTAAAAGAAAAAATCTTGAAAATTACTTTCACCTGCTCTTTAAAATAGCTGGAATTGAACTGCAGTCACCTCCTACTCCCTTTTCCTTTGCTCTCTTTCAAATTTATGGCTTCTGGTCTCATTTTCCTTAATTGTTGTTAAATATATAAATTTAATCTGCTAAGTCTATACAATGTGACTTTGTGTGCACGACTTTAAGACTGACCTTTTGGTATTAGATACAAAATTATAAATGCTCTCTCACTGGGAGAATGATTTTCT
>PVIU01035320.1:0-10479 GCA_004026605.1 Ondatra zibethicus | reverse complement strand
ACCCCTACCCCACACCCCATGAATCCCTACCCCACACCCCATGAACCGCACCCCAGCCCCATGAGCCCTCACCCCCGTGAACCAGCCCTGCCGACACTGACGCAGGTCTCCCAGCCTTCAATCAGGAGTTGTCTTAACCTGATGTTTCATTCTTTGCTACAGCAGCCTTGGCAAAATGACAAGGACAAAGTCATCCGTTTTGTGACAGGATCTCTCTATGTAACCCTGGCTGGCCTCTGCTTCTGCCTCCTGAGTATTGGGATTAAAGGCCAGCAGGAAACCATTCTCTCTCTCCCTCTTTCATTTTTGTCTGAGTCTGTTTGTTTGTTTGTTTTGTTTTTTCACTTAACAGCAACACTTGGATTTTTGACCCTGAGAAAAATGATTTCCTGTTTCGGCTTTCAGAACTCTGAAAGAACCAATTTCTACTGCTTCAAGTCACTAATGTGGTTTGGCATTAGACACGGGAACTAAATAGAAGTCGAAAGAGTAAATGATGCTTCACGTGGGAGATGGCAGGCAGAGAACGGTTGCTCTAGAAGTAAGTGAGTAGCCTCTTCAAAACCTTTTAATTTTCACATTTTCTAATGTTAAGTGTAGCAAGAATAATTCTGTTAAGCATTATTAGAGTAGCAGGATTCTTCTTCTGTTTTGATTTCATGATTTTAGAGTACCAACTGATTTAGCTGCAAAGACATTGGACATCACAACCTGCTGTCTGCCTCTAAGATCTGCTCTATGCAAGAGCTGGCTAGCCCTCTGGATGCAGCCGCAGACTCAGCACCACACTGGTCCTTGGAAAGGGGGAAGGAACTCAAAAGGAACTGAACCTCAACACTTAATGGAGTTTGGAGACAGACCCCCCCAAAAAAAAACAATTACACACCAGTAGTTGGGTAAAGCAGGGCACAATCCTGGGTGGTATTTAGTATTTAGAACCCAGGCCTAACCCTAGAGCAGACCAAAAGTTCTGCTGCTTATGGGCTTAAAATATAGAAATACAAACACTGAGAGATGCATAAGTCACAGTGTCGCTGTTGTGAGGACGCTATGGTAGAAAATTTTTTATTTTATTTTATGTGCATTGGTGCTTTGCAGTGGGTGTTGGGGCTCCTGGAACTGGAGTCACAGTTAAACTGCCATAAGGGTTCTGGGAATTGAACCCAGGTCCTCTGGAAGATCAGTCAGTGCTCTTCACCACTGGTATAGACATCTTTATTTTGGGTAAGGTCCCACGGTTACAGGTTGGCACAGAGAGGAGCTGCAGATCAAGTAAGGGAGTCTCTCATAAAGCCTTTCAGTAATTCCTGGACCCCAGAAACATCAAAACGTGAGCTTCCTTTGAAGTAGGTACCTGGGACTGAGGACAGCAGCTCTGCCTCACCTGTCTATGGAGCCCATGTCTCCTGGAGTGCTCCTTAGCCAGATCCTCATCAGTCAGGCAGGCACAGATGGCTGAGGGACAGTTTGTGGCATTGCTGTCACCTTCCTGGAGTCTCTCTTGGTCGTTTCCCTCCCTGACTTTATTGCTAGACTAAAAGTCAAAGTTGCTGAGAGATAATAAAGTTTCCCCCTCCTTTTTTTTTCTTTCTTGAGGAGGAGTTTCACTATATAGCCCAGGTTTGTCTCAAAGTATCCCCTGAAGTGCTGAGATTGTAGGCACAGCTGGCTCAAGCCCTCCTCTTGATGGCATGCACATACAGCAACAGCATTGTGGCTATCTGTGTGGAGCACGCGCCACAAGGCTGCCCAAGAACCAAAAGGAGAACAGGAGGTGAGGACCAGGCGAGGACAGATAAGCCCTGGCTCCAAGGGAAGGCTGCCAAGAACATGCTGGAAAGCTGCTTAACTCCCTTCTCTTTAGGGTACAAAGGACAGAATGATAGGATAAGATTTGATTATTTTGAGTTTCTAAATTCTGTGCTCAATAAGAGTTCTGCAGCCAGCTGGGCAGTGGTGGTGCATGCCTTTAATCCTAGCACTCAAGAGGCAGAAGCAGGTGGATCTCTGGAAGTTCAAGGCCAGCCTGGTCTACAGAGCAAGTTACACAGAGAAACCCTGTCCCGAATAAACAAAACACACACACACACACACACACACACAGAGAGAGAGAGAGAGAGAGAGAGAGAGAGAGAGAGAGAGAGAGAGAGAGAGGTGCAGCCTACACCAGAATCCTTGGGAGGGTACTCATGGACTATGCATGGCATACCTGGATCCTGGTATCCTCAGATATTGGAAGAGAGCATTGGGTTCAGGTACTCAAGAGCAACAAGTGCTCTTACTGCTGAACTGTCTCCAGCCTCGAGGACAGCCTTTAAGAACTGCTGATGTCCCTGGCTTTACCCTGGAGTCACGGTGGGGTTGCTCCAGAGTAGACCCGTTTCTTTTCTATAACCTTCCTGAGTGAAGCGAATGTGCAGCCAGAGTTGAAAACCGCAGCCTAGGGCCCCAGACATTTGAGGAAACAGGATGGTCAGATGGTGCATACTTTAAAAATTGTTCCTCAGCCTTACACTCCATCCAGGCCCAAACAAAATAAAACTTCAAAAAAAAAATTTCCCTAACATCTTGAAGTTAACAGACTTAAAGCCAAGCTCACTGACTCAAATTCCTGCCACCTCTTTTGAATATATTGTGATTGCCTGTGCCCTACCCCAGCGCCCCAGGCCTGGGGGTTAAACCTAGGGTCCTGACCATGCTGGAGAAGCACTTGTGGAGGTAGGTCCCCAGACCTGTGTGTGCTTCTTGTTCCATCATCGTCCCGTCTCTGTGGATCCTGTGACAGTTACCAAGGAGGCAAGCGTTCATGCCTCTGAGGGAGTCTGCACATCTCTCTCAGACACACAAGCCCGAGGTTATCTTTGGGAGAGAGCCCTTCCCAGCTGCTGACTGAGCTTGGATCTAGATAACTTCAGCCTGTTTCGTACCTGTCTTGCCTCTGAGTGTGGCTGCTGAGCAAGAAGGAGGCTGGGGCTTGAGCAGAGCCCATCCAAGTCCACACAACTTAATAGCGGTGTGAGGGTGCCATGTGTTTCACGCACTCCTTGCCTCAATTACAAACCTCAAAGGTAAAACAAGGTAAATGGAGCCTGTTGCACTGAGCCGTATCAAGGAAGGCCCTGGAAATGCTTAGCGCAGCGTCTGACACAGATGGTAATTTGGATACCTCACGATGCCAGGCGTTTTGTAAAGTATCCCTGTGTTCTCGTGCAGAAATGTGTCCATGGTCTGATGTCTAGGACAGCACACAGCTAGACCCAGAATGCCGGGAGTTGCCCTATGATTAACATGGAGAGAAGGGTGCATCCACAGGTTTGCTGACTGGTGAATACTCAGTTCACAGAACATCCCAGACCTGAAGGTGATGTGGTAAATGGCCAGGGTCTCAGAGAGTCTAGAGAAAAAAATGCAGGTGATTCATGTTAATCCCAAAGATGGGAGAAGAAAAGACCACCGACCCAAGTCATCATAGCCAAATTAAAGCAAGATTTGTTATTTGTGTACACGGGCTGCCTCCCGCTAAGGTGGGGTTTGAGAGGTTTGCCC
Organism: Ondatra zibethicus; assembly: GCA_004026605.1. Lineage (NCBI taxonomy): Eukaryota > Metazoa > Chordata > Mammalia > Rodentia > Cricetidae > Ondatra > Ondatra zibethicus. The sequence goes on along the minus strand of PVIU01035320.1, from coordinate 6,933 downwards.
TGGGTGAGAGGAAGACAGCTCAGGGGCAGGGGCGGGGTGAGTGGATAGGTGAGGTTGCAGGAGCAGACCATGAGCATAACAGGCTAGCTCCTCCTGAAACAGAGACGTGCTTGCAAGGGGGGCTCAACTAGGTAGTCATAGGTAGTCATATAAGCTTTTGAAACAAAGGTAGGGTTGCGACTTTTGAAATAACGTGGGTGCCATTCCTGGAACGGGAAGTACAGAACCATGTGTAGTTAAGGTTACAGGTGGGGCATAGCCCAATCCTTGGGAAATAGAGGTTTAATTATAAACAGTAATGAACCTAGTTTGTCTTTACTATAAGATGGCTTTTAAGCCTAAGATGGAGACAGGCTGGTTCTTCAGTTCATATTTTGAGTCTTGACAGACAGGGGAAAAAGACTCCTCTCTGGATTCTTCTAGTAGATAGGCATTTGGCTGACTGAGTGTTTGGGTGGGGTAGCCAGTGACTGTGGCTCCTCAGACTCGGGGCTAAGGGGACTGAAGAAACTAGAGGTGGCGTTGTCTCTGATTCGGTTGCTTTCTTTTCCCCCAGCAGATGAAATGCCTGCTGTGTGTCCTCTGTGAGACCTCAGGTCCACAGTGATGAAAAACACAGACATATGACTTCTAACCTCAGAAAGCAGGTGTTTGGGTCTAAAGAGGGGGATTATGAACCTTGAACAGCCACACTTCTGTAGAGACGTGCAAAATAGAGAATGAGGTTTCCAAGGGAACAAACAGCAGAGGGCCTGACCTTGGCAGCCTTTGTGGCAGTGGAAAAAGACTGAGAACAAGTGGTTAGCAAGGTGGTGGTGGCTCGGGCCAGAAGACGGCACATGCAAAAGAGCAGAGGCCAGTGATGAGCTCGGGCCCACAGGATGAGTTACAAGAGCCGCGCCATGGATAGTGCTTAGCCATGAACTTAGCGAGTTCTTAAAAAACATCTGTGATGGGGCTGGAGAGATGGCTCAGTGGTTAAGAGCATTGCCTGCTCTTCCAAAGGTTCTGAGTTCAATTCCCAGCAACCAGATGGTGGCTCACAACCATCTGTAATGAGGTCTGGTGCCCTCTTCTGGCCTGCAGGCATACACGCAGACAGAATATTGCATACATAATAAATAAATTTTAAAAAAATCTGTGACCCAGAAGCTATGGGGAAGCCACTGAAGAACTTTACAACTTTCTTTTCGATCTTTATTTTTATGCGAATGGATGCTTTGCCTGCATTTATGTCTGTGCACCGTGTGGGCCTGCAGAAGCCAAAGGAAGCCTTGGATCCCCTGGAACTGGAGTATTAGACAGTTGTGAGCCACCGTGTGGATTCTAGGAGTTCAACCAGGGTTCTCTGGAAGAGCAACCAGTGCTCTTAACTGCCCGCTGAGCCATCTCTCCAGCTCCCTGGTGAACTTTAAATCGGGTAACGTGAAGTATCTTTGCCCTTGCACATTAATCACATTTGATATCCATACATCCCAAACTCAGTGGTCTCAAGCAGCTAAACCGTATCACCCACCCTTCTTTCTCCTACCAGTAGATGCCTTATCTCCACCCACACTGATGGAAGGAAAGTGATGCTGTTGTGGGAAATCCAGGGAACCCAATTTCTCTGCCCTATCTCTTAGCCCTCTTGGGACAATATTGCTTCTTAAATCTCAGGTTTCTTGAAGTTGCCCAACCAGAAGGGAGACACTCATACTCCAAGGCCTTTTGGTTGGAAAAAAACCTGCCCCTCCCTTTTCACCTGGGGCAGGACTGGCAATGATAGAAATGTCCTACGTGTCTGGGCCTGTCTGAGACTCCGTTTACAAACCCAGAGAGCCGGGCTCGTGGGGCAGGCCCAAGGCTGAGGCTGAGGAATCTTCATCCAGGAACAAGAGCCTGTAGTAGGTGGGAAAGCACTGGAGCCAATGTGGTTTTTCTAGACAGGGTTTCTCTGTGTAACAGCGCTGGCTGTCCTAGAACTCACTCTGTAGAGCAGACTTCCCTCGAACTCACAGAGATTCAACTGCCTCCACCTTCTGAGTGCTGGGATTAAAGACATGTGCCACCACCTTGCTACTATCTGTCTTACGTGTAGGAATTCCTTTTTTCTTTCTTTCTCTTTTTTTTTTTTTTTTTTTTTTTTTTTTTTTTTTTTTTTTTTTTTTTTTGTTTTTTTGAGACAGGGTTTCTCTGTAGCTTTGGAGCCTGTCCTGGAACTAGCTCTTGTAGACCAGGCTGGTCTCGAACTCACAGAGATCCGCCTGCCTCTGCCTCCCAAGTGCTGGGATTAAAGGCGTGCGCCACCACCTCCCGGCAAAGTCCCTGCTTTTGATAAAGATGAAGGCAGCACAAGGAAAGAGGTCAGCGAGGATAACAGCTGCTCAGCTGACCTGAAGGGATCCACCAGACACAATGGGGGTGGGGAGCTTATACTTTCATTTGGTAGCCCGAAGCCCTACTTTTCAAATTGACCAGGCTCAAGTTGCTGGTCCCCAAAGATACCTGAACCTCCAGCCCCGTATTAGCCACAGATCATCTCAGCCTGAGTAAGGAAAAGTTTGATCATGCCCCCTGCAGGGTGTGTCTGAGGATAGGTTGGTGAGCCGGGGTGTTGGGTTTCTCAAGGTCACTGGACTGGTGTTACTTAGAGGTAGAGGGAGAGGGACAGGCGGCAGAGGAAGGCTAGGCACTACTGGCAGCTTGATGGTGGCTGCGGTGAGGTTTCTCCAAAGCTCACCTCTCTCAGCTGCAGGAACCTCCCTGTGACTCTCCACCTTTGGCTGCAAGACGTAGATCACCGAGGCTGGCCTCAGGCAGGACCTAGGTCACATCAATCCTGTCGGCCCGTGACATTCCAGGTAACTTCTCTCATGTGACTATCATCTTATCTATCTATCTATCTATCTATCTATCTATCTATCTATCTATCTATCATCTATCTATCTATCATCTATCTATCTAACATCTACTGATATATATATGGCAATATACATACATACATATTTATCCCAGCACCCAGGAGGTGGAAGCAGGAGGATTTCAAGTTTGAGGCCTTTCTGAGCTACATAGTGAGACTTTGTCCAAAAAGGGAAAGAAAGCCAGGCAGTGGTAGTGCACACCTTTAATCCAACACTCAGGAGGCAGAGGCGGGTGGATCTCTGAACCTAAGGCTAGCTTGGTCTACAGAGTGAGTTTCAAGACAGCCAAAGCTACATAGACAAACCTATAAATGGAGACCGTTTTTGTTTCCCAGCCGCCTAGACCTTAATAATCACACAGAAACTATATTAATTAAACAATGTTTGCCCGATGGCTCAGGTGTATTTTTAGCTAACTCTTACATCTTAAATTAACCCATTTCTATTCATCTGTGTGTTGCCACAAGGCTGTGGCTTACTGGTAAAGTTCCGGTGTCTTTCTCCTTCAGCAGCTACATGGCATCTGCCTGACTCCACCTTCTTTCCTCCTCTATCTCTGCTTGGATTTCCTGCCTTGCTATATTCTGCCCTGCCATAGGCCAAAGCAACTTCTTTATTAATCGATAGTAATAAAATATATTCATAGCACACAAAGGAAATCCCACATCAGAAACCTGTCTCAAAAACAAACAAAAACTAAAAAACAAAACAAAAAGGGAAATGAGAGAAAGAATGAAAAACATTGTAAAGAATCTTTCTTGATTTCTAATTATTACTATTATTGTTATTAAGTGTCCTGAACTTGATAGTGTGTGCAGAGTCCAGAATCTGTGGTTTCCAGGATAGAATTCAGGTCACCAAACTTGTACAGCAAGAGCTTTTACTCATTGAGCCATCTTGCTGTTTCTTATGTATGTCAGTCCCAAGGACTCCTTAGGGGCTAGGTATGACTCAGTGGCAGAGTGTGTGCTTAGCATGCTGGAGGCACCAGGTTCAGTCTCCAGCACTAGAACAAAGTTGGGTGTGCTTTCCACACTCACGCTCTTACTACATTACTCCCCACTCCCACCTCTGTGAATATGAAGTGTGTATACACGCTTACACACACCATGCTGGGGAGATCCAAGCATCCCAGGAATGTAAGGATTCTGAGAGGGGCCAAGGCTTTTCCCCAAATTTGACGAAGTTACATTTGTCAGAGTAAAACAACAACAGCAAAATTCTACCTGAGTGGCTTATTTGGGTAAAAAAAGGAAGAATGTTCCTAATGCCTTTTTTTCCTGCCTACTATTCCCTTGGATTTCTCCAAAGTCATTCATATTGGCTAGAGTGAAATGGCTTCAAGCTTTTAATTATTCATACTTTCGTATGCCATCAACTCTGGTCAGCTTCTCCGTTTAAGGCATCGCCCTCCCAGAGGTAGATATGCCTGATCATGAGACCACCGGCCTGATTGGCATTTACCGCCAGCTTCACGCAGCTCACTTGGTACCCAATGCTTTTCAGAACGATCTGATCCATCTGCCCTTGCACAAGACGGCCCAGCAGGGTAAAGTGGGTACAGTTGGGGGGCTCACCCTCAGGCTGGTAGCCTAGCTCTACCTGTCCTTTTTCTAGGATGTGCTTTCCGTTCATGGTGGAGCCTGTTCTTATTTGCACTCTGTTTAGATTCGCTGGATGGTTCAAAATCACTAGCCAATAATTCCCTGTAGTGACATTGTAGGTCCAAAAGAAGGACTCATCCAGAGTGTAGGCCTCCTGGGGGGAATGACCACCAGAGTGCCTCATGTCCGTGAAAACAGCTCCGGGGAGGACCTCAGGACCATGGGGAGTTTTCTTCTGGGCTGTTAAGGTCTTTATCTCAAAAGTAAAGTGAGATAACCTGTGGTAGAAGAGGAAAGGTCTGCACAAGATGGGGTTTTGCTGATCCAGGAGGATACGGAAGTGAAGGATCAGCCAATCGAGTGGTCGCTCCTTGTGGAAGAGGAGGAGGAAACGGGCCAGGAGTGGAAGGTCCCTGTTGTGGAAAAGTTTCCCAAGAAAGCCCATATTAGAGAACTCCAGGAGCACCCATGTGTAGGGCTTCCTGTTGATCACCTTTGACTGAATGTGAGTGACAAAATTGGGGGCACAAAAGACGTCATCCTCTATCAACAGGAAATAAGTAGAGAGCTTTGAGGCGAAGCTCATGAGGAAGGCATGATCTACATTCTTCTTGGAGTACATCTGCCCCTGAGAGAGCTCATTCTGGTCGTTGTTCACAGTGGGGTAGGCATCAGATGGGGCGTGGATCAATAGCAATTGCCCTGTCAAGATCTGTGAGCTGTAGAGGCTTGAAATATGGAGAACAGTTTTTCTGAGCCAGGTAGAGTCAGAATCTGCCAGGTGAACCAGCACCGTTATCCGTTTCTGCTCAGCTATGGAGGAGGCGTGGTACAGGGAGGCCAGTGTATCCAAGAGGCCACCTTGACCCTGTCGTGACACTGAGGTGAGCCCCACCGTCAGCCATGCTACGAGGAGGTAAAATAGGGACAACTGTCAACGTGTGGCGGGGTGGTGAGAGCGAGCACACACAGATCAGAGAAACAAGGCATGGTGGGGCACGACTGTAATCTACCCTTAGTACTGGTGAAGCTAGGCAGGAGGGCCAGGAATTCAGTATGAGTGACATAGTACAGTGAGATCCTGTCTCAATTAAAATAAACTAAACTTAAAGTATTAGGGAATGGGGCTGGAGAAGGGGCTCATCCTCTGCTTGTGCTGAGGACCCAAGTTTGGTTCCCTGCACCCATGTTAGGAGACTCACAACAGCTTATAACTTCAGCCCCAGACCAGGATCCAACACCCTCTTCTGAGCTCCATGTACACCCACCCATACACGTGTGTTTATACACACATAATAAATCTTAAAGATTAGAGAATGCTGTCTGGGATATTTATTTTTTAGCTTGGCAGAGAGAATGTACATTCTTGCTACTTTTTAAAGAAACCTTTTTAAAGATTTATTTGTTTTATTTTAAGTGCGTTTTGCCTGCATGTATGTCTGTGTGAGGATGTCAGATCCCCTGGAACTGGAATTTCAGACAGTTGTGAGCTGCCATGTGAATCTGGGCCCTCTGGAAGAGCAGTCAATGCTCTTAACTGCTGAGCCATCTCTGCAGCCCCGATTCTTGCTACTTTTCCTTTTTAAAGATTTATTTATAGCTAGGCAGTAGTGGCGTATGCCTTTATCCCAGCACTTAGAAGGTAGAGTTCAAGGCCAGCCTAGTCTACAGAGAGAGTTCCAGGGCAGTCAAAGCTACACAGAGAAACCCTGCTCAACCCTCCCCCCCGCAATGTATTATGTATACAGTGTTCTATCTGCATGAATGCCTGTGCACCAGATCCCATCACAGATGGCTGTGAGCCACCAGCTTGGTCCTCCTAAGTGTGGTCATTAGTCCCGAAATTTTAGTCTCATCTGCAAATTTACTAGGCATGCAGGATCCTGATGCTACCTTCAGAATCTGTTCCAACTGGACCACTTGTATATACTTAAGAGCTGAGGGAATACTAAGCTAAGGGCTGCTGAAGCCTTCTGAATATTCTTTTCTAAGACAAGGTCTTAGATAGGTGTGGTGGCACACACCTTTAATCCCAGTACTCTGGAGGCAGAGGCTGGTGGGTCTCTGAGTTTGAGGCCAGCCTGGGCTACAGAGTTTGTTCCAGGACAGTCAGGGCTACACAAAGAAAACTTGTGTCAAAAAAGAAAAAAATAAAGACAAGATCTTTCTGTGTGTTCCCTACTGGCCTGGAACTCACTTGTTGCTTAAGATGACCTCGAACTTGCAGCCGTTCTCCTGCCTCAGCCTCCTAAGTGCTGAGGTTGCAAGTGTATGTTGGCACGTCCAAACTTTTTCTGAGTCTTTTTTAAAACTTGAAGCTTGTGACTGAAGAACTTGATAAATATTAGCTTTTTGTTATGGTTATACTATAATTCTTTCTGCTTTATCCATTTGTTCAAATCATCTTCCCAAACGTCCCCTTTAAC
>PVIU01035319.1:0-10455 GCA_004026605.1 Ondatra zibethicus | reverse complement strand
GCTTTCCTAAGCAAACTCTACCCAGAGAAAATTTAATGACCTAAAAGAAAATTCTTACGGATTTGTACACCAAATTTTACTGTTTGTGACAATTTTCTATCACTATGTGTTTACTTATGACACTTTCATGTTGGTGAAACATTTGTAGTCATCTGTAAGTGTACATGAAAGGGTTAATATCTGGGATTTATTTGGGGATGGAAATTAGTATGACACAATAGACAGAAAATGGTATTTGACCTTTCCAACCTGGTACAATACACATTATTACTACTCCACTTGTTTGAATATTTTTCAGGTGAATTAATACAAGCCTTACATTATTGAACAATCCAAAATTGGCTGATGTATTTATTGTGATAATATTTACTGCCCTCTGTCTCCCAAACTCCTGTCTTCTATGATCCCCAACAATGCATATCTATAAAGAAACAAGAATTGGAAGACTTCTGACATACTTTGTCTGGTTGTCTGAGGGAGGCACAATCCTTTAGTTTACTAAAGCTGAGATGAGAGTGCTGGCGCATGCCTTGATTCCCATTACCCTGGAGGGAGAGGTAGGAGATGCTCTGTATGCAAGGCCAGCTTAGTCTACAGAGAGAGTTCCAGCACAGCATGGCAGCTAGGCCTACATAGAGAAACCCTATCTCAGAAAAAAGTTTACTAAAGACTGCCCTTTGTGTATATCAGTGGAAAAGAAAACACCCTTAGTTTCAGAATTGCCAGGACATAAGGTATAAAGCACAATAAGCAAGGACTGGGTCAATGACTCAGTGGGCCAAGTGCTTGCTTAATATAAATACAGGACCCAAGTTTGGATGCTCATATCCATGTTAACAAATAAGCCAGTAGTGGCACAGTGCAGCTATACCCTCAGTGCTGGTGAGGGGGCACGAGAAGGGACAGGGTGCTCCTTGTGCTGGCTAGGTAGTCTAACTCAATTAGTGAAGACTAGGTTCAGCAATAGACCCTTTCAATATGAGTTAAGATGGAGTAGGGATTGACGGAGGCATGTAACATTGCCTTTTGACCTCTACATTTGTAAGTTTACCTGCACACACACACACACACACACACACACACACACACACACACACAGACACACACACGCACACACGTGTTTCCATTGGTTCTGTGTGACTATGTGTTTGGGAGGTGGTATAAATTTCAAGAGAGAGAACCTAATTGGAGCCAGTAGGTTGCTTGAAGCATTTTCTAGTGAGTCTACCTTCTCTCAGGCCTCTGTCACCTGTGATAGTTTTATCCTTCTGTCTCTCCCTCTATTTCTCTGTCACTCTCTGTGTGTGTGTGTGTGTTTGTCTCTCTCTTTCTCTCTCTCCTTCCTTCTGTCTGTAACTTGCGTTCCAAGGTGATCAGATATCTGTACAACAATGTACATAAAATAAAGCTTAAATAAATTTTTAAAAGGTAGGGAAAAATTGGTTCAACAGAGGGAAGTTTGAAAGAAAAGGACATGATGTGAACTTTCAACATTAGGTAAAGTTGCCTAGGCCCAAAAGCAAACATATCCTGTACACATGCTCTCAAATTTTGAGCATAAAAAGTAACAAATTTTGGCTCTTCTCATTAGTGTAACAGATTGCAACTTCTCATGTAGGTATATTTACTCATCATTATTTCAGAATTCTAGGTAGGAACTATCAATCACCAAGCAGAAATTCTTTCTTCAATTCAATGTACTCAGAGGAAGGAGAAACCACAGCACAAAAAGAAAGCAGTCAGTAAACAGGGCATGGTGTGCACCACTTTAATCCCAGTACTCAGGAGGCAGAGGCAGGAGGAGTTTGAAGTTTGAGGCCAACCTGGTCTACATAGTGAATTCTTGAACAGCCAGGGCTACATAGAAAAACGCTGTCCCCGCACAAAAAAAAAAAAGGAAATAAAAGAGAGGGCCTGAGGAAACAAGCTCCATTGGGAGCAGAAGTCAGGAGCAAATCCAGTCCCAGGAACCAACCCAGTCCCGGGACACTGTCAGATCAGGATTGAACCAGTGACTGGATCCAGAGTCAGAGATCTCTACCAGAACAGGTACAGGGGAGTAACTGCTGAGTGAGTGAGCCAGAGCCAAAGACCACTGAGGTTCTGGATGTGAATCTGGGGCCTTCAAGGGAGTAGACCTAAACCAGGACCCCGGTGGGTCTGGGCATGAGTCTAGGACCTCCCAGGAACTAGGCCTGAGCCAGGACCTCTGCCAGTCTTGGCAGGAGTGAACCTGGGACCTCCGAGGGAGTAGGGAGAAACCAGAGATCTCAGAGGGGCCAGGCATGAGTCTAGGACCTCAGAGGGAGTAGGCCTGAGCCAGGACCACTGTGGGTCCAGGCATTGGTCTGGGACATCAAAGGGAATAGGCAGGAACCTTGAACCTCTGTGGGTCCAAGCATCTCTGAGAGAGTAATCAGGTCCTCTGCAGTTCAGGGTGTACCCATGCCTGGGACCTCTGAGGCAGTACACCGGAGCCAGAAACCTTTCCAGGTACAACTCGAAGTCAGTGACTTTTCAGGTAGGAATCCAGACCAGGATTTACAAAAAAAAAAGGGCAAAGCCAGAAACTTAGGCCAAAGTAGTCCTGAGACAGCAATCTCCAAGGGAGCAGAGCAAAAGACAGAAGCGATGAGCTATCTCCAGGAAAACAGAGTAATCAACAGGGTAACTAGAACTGTGACACTGACTGTACCATGAGGAAAAAAACATCTGAGCTTTGGATTCACTGGCACCTAGAAGATTATTCAACAGAATCTCAGACAGCCCCAACCACACCTATTAGAGGAAAAGATGAGTAGAAAAGGTAACAATACATGTAATACCACAAAGAACAACCCAACACCAGTAAAACCTAAAGACCCTATAACAGCAAGACCTGAACAACCAAATATGGATGAAGCCGAAGAAAATAACCTAAAAAATAACTAAAAGAGAATGTTTGAGCTCTTAAAGAGGAAGAGAGAAATTCCCTTAAAGAAATGGAGGAAAAGACAAACAAAAAATTGGAAGACAACAGCAAATCACTTAAAGAAAACCAAGAAAAAGAAATCAAACATATGAAAGAAACTATTCAGGACGTGAAAACTGAAATAGAGACTATAAAGAAAACACAAGCAGAGGCAATTATGGAAACAGAAATCATGAGAAAACAATCAGGAAGCTACAAGAAGCATACATAACACCAAATAGATTGGATCAAAAAAAGATATCCCCTCACCATATAATAATCAAAACACAAAACATACAGAATAAAGAAAGAATACTAAGAGCTGCAAAGGAAAAATGCCAAGTAACGTATAAAGGTAAACCTATCAGAATTCTCTATGGAAACCATGAAAGCCAGAAGGTCTTGGATAGATGTGCTGCAGACACTAAGAGACCATGGATTCAAGCCCAGACTACTATACCCAGCAAAGCTTTCATTCACCATCGATGGAGAAAACAAGATATTTCAGGATAGAAACAAATTTAAGCAGTACATAGCCACAAACCCAGCCTTACATAAAGTACTAGAAGGAAAACCACAACTAAAGGAAGCAAACAACACCCATAATAACACAGACATCTAACAGCCCTGCACTGGGACAACTCAAAGAAGAGAAACACACAAACTCTACAACCCTAAAAAAAATAACTGCAGTTAACAACCTCTGGTCATTAATATCACTTAATATCAATGGACTCAATTCACCTATAAAAAGGCACAGGTTAAGAGAATGGATACGAAAACAGGATCCAACATTCTGTTGTCTACAAGAAACACAACTCAACCACAATGACGGACATTATCTCAGAATAAAGGGTTGGGAAAAGTTTTTTTTTTAATAAAACGGCCCTAAGAAACAGGCAGGTGTGGCTAAACTAATATCAAACAAAATCGACAAAGAAATTGGAGTAACTACCTGTGTCTTATCGGATTATCATGGAGTAAAGTTACAATTTAACAACAATTCCACCCCCAGAAAGCCTACAAACTCATGGAAACTGAACAGTCAACAACTGAACCACTCCTGGGTCAAAGAAGAAATAAAGAAAGAAATTAAAGTCTTCCTTGAATTCAACAAAAATAGAGACAAAATATACCCCAACCTATGGGACACTATGAAAGCAGTGCTAAGAGGAAAGTTCATAGCACTTAGTGCCCACATAAAGAAAATGGAGAAAACACACATTAGAGACTTAACAGAATACCTGAAAGCTCTAGAAAAAAAGAATCAGACTCACCCAGGAGAAGTAGAAGACTGGAAATAATCAAACTGAGGGCTGAAATCAACAAAATAGAGACACAGAAAACAATCCAAAGAATCAATGAAACAAAGAGCTGCTTCCTTGAGAAAATCAACAAGATCGACAAACCCCTTTCCAAACTAATCAAAAGGTGGAGAGAGAACACTCATATTAAAAAGATCAGGAATGAAAAGGGGGACATAACAACAGACACTGAAGAAATTCAGAGAATCATTAGGTCTTACTACAAAAGCCTGTATGCCACAAAATTGGAAAATATAAAAGAAATGGACAGTTTTTTAGATAAATACTATATACCGAAATTAAATCAAGACGAGGTGAACAATTTAAATAGACCTATAAGTCACTAGGAAATAGAAGCTGTCATCAAAAACTTCCCAACCTAAAAAAGCCCAGGACCAGATGGCTTTAATGCAGAATTCTACCAGAACTTCCAAAAAGAGCTGATACCTATACTCCTTAAGGTGTTTCGCATAAAAGAAACAGAAGGGTCTTTCCCAAACTCTTTTTATGAAGCTGCAGTTACCCTTATAACAAAACCACACAGAGACGCAACCATGAAAGAGAATTACAGACCAATCTCACTCGTGAACATCGATGAAAAAATTCTCAATAAAATACTGGCAAACCGAGTCCAAGAACACATCGAAAAAATCATCCATTGTGATCAAGTAGGCTTTATCCCAGAGATGCAGGGCTGCTTCAACATATGGAAATCTATCAATGTAATCCATCATATAAATAGACTGAAAGAAAAACTATATGATCATTTCATTAGATGCTGAAAAAGCATTTGACAAAATTCAACACCCCTTTATGATAAAGGTCTTGCAGAGATTAGGGATACAAGGTTCATATCTAAATATAATAAAAGCAATATACAGCAAGCTGACAGCTACCACCAAATTAAATGGAGAGAAACTCAAAGCAATTCCATTAAAACCAGGAACAAGACAGGGCTGTCTACTCTCCCCATATCTCTTTAATATAGTGCTTGAAGTTCTAGCAATAGCTATAAGACAGAATAAGGAGATCATGGGGATTCGAATTGGAAAGGAAGAAGTCAAACTTTCCTTATTTGCAGGTGATATGATAGTGTATATAAATGACCCCAAAAACTCTACCAAAGAACTTCTACGGCTGATAAATAACTTCAGTTGCCCTCCTATACACAAAGGATAAAGGAACAGAGAGGGAAATCAGAGAAAGATCACCTTTCATGATAGCCACAAATAGCATAAAGTATCTTGGGGTAACACTAACCAAGGAAGTAAAAGATCTATTTGACAAGAACTTTAAGACCTTGAAGAAAGAAATTGAAGAGGATACCAGAAAATGGAAGGATCTCCCATGCTCCTGGATTGGAAGGATCAATATAGTAAAAATGGCAATTCTCCCAAAGGCAATCTATAGACTCAGTGCAATCCCCATCAATATCCCAACACAATTCTTCACAGACCTTGAGAGAACAATAACTAACTTCATATGGAAAAACAAAAAGCCCAGGATAGCCAAAACAATCCTATACAATTAAGGAACTTCCGGAGGCATTACCATCCCTGACTTCAAACTCTATTACAGAGCGACAGTAATGAAAACATCTTGGTATTGGCTAAAAAACAGAGATGTTGACCAATGGAATCGATTCAAAGACCCGGATATTAATCCTTAAACCTATGAACACCTCATATTTGACAAAGAAGCTAAAAGTATACAATGGTAGAGTGAAATCATCTTTAACAAATGGTGTTGGCATAACTGGATGTCAACCTGTAGGAGTATGAAAATAGACCCTTATCTATCTCCATGCACAAAACTCAAATCCAAATGCATTAAAGACCTCAACATTAATCTGACCACACTTAACCTTAATAGAAGAGAAAGTGGGAAGTAGCCTGCAATACATGGGCATAGGAGATCACTTCCTATGTAAAACCCCAGTGGCACAGACAATAAGAGCAACAATGAACAAATGGGACCTCCTGAAACTGAGAAGCTTCTGTAAAGCAAAGGACACTGTCATTAAGACAAAAAGGCATCCTACTGAATGGGAGAAGATCTTCACTAACCCCATATCAGATAAAGGTCTGATCTCCAAAATATACAAAGAACTCAAGAAACTAGACAGTAAAATGCTAAATACCCCAATTAAAAAATGGGGTAATGATCTGAACAGAGAATTCTCAACAGAAGAAGTTCGAATGGCCAAAAGATACTTAAGGTCATGTTCAACTTCCTTAGCAATCAGGGAAATGCAAATCAAAACAATGTTGAGATACCATCTTATACCTGTCAGAATGGCGAAAATCAAAAACACCAATGATAGCATATGCTGGAGAGGATGTGGAGTAAGGGGAACACTCATCCATTGCTGGTGGGATTGCAAACTTGTACAACCACTTTGGAAATCAGTGTGGCAGTTTCTCAGGAAATTGGGAATCAACCTACCTCAGGATCCAGCAATTCCACTCTTGGGAATATACCCAAGAGATGCCCAATCATACTACAAAAGCATTTGTGCAACTATGTTCATAGCAGCATTATTTGAAATAGCCAGAACCTGGAAACAACCTAGCTGTCCCTTAATGGAAGAATGGATCAAGAAAGTGTGGAATATATACACATTAGAATACTACTCAGCTGTAAAAAACAATGACATCCTTAAATTTGCATGCAAATGGACGGAAATAGAAAACACTATCCTTAGTGAGATATTCCAAACCCAAAAAGATGATTATGGTATGTACTCACTCATTAGTGGACCCTAGCTATAAACAAAGAACATTAAGCTTATAGCTCACAAGCCTAGAGAAGCAAAATAGCAAGGTGAACCCAAAGAAAAATATGTATAGTTCCTCCTGGAAATTGGAAGCAAACAAGACCGCCGGGCAAAAGGTGGAAGCACGGGAATGAGGATAGGGGTGTAGGTAGGGTTGGGGGGTGAAAGGGAGAGAGGGAGGGAGAAGAGATGGACTGGAGAGAGCTTGGGGGAGTGAGAGGGTGGAGATAGAGATAGGGTGGATATTGGAGAAGGGAATAAGATATCTACATTAAGGGAGTCATTTTAGGATTGGCAGGAGTCTTGGCTCTAGAGGGGATCACAGGTGTCCACAGGATGTCCCCAGCTAGGTACTTGGGCAGCAGAACAGAAGGTGCCTGATCTAGCCTTGTCCCATAGTCACATTGATGAATATCTTGATCATCACCATAGAAATTTCATCTGATCGATGGAGATAGAGCCAGAGATGCACATTCACATCAGAGCAATGGACTGAGCTCCCAAGGTCCAGTCGAAGAGCAGAAGGTGGGAGAAGATGATCACGGAAATCGAGACCGGGAGAGGCTGGTCCACCACCCATGACAGTGTGCCTCATCTAATGGGAGCTCACCAAATCCAGCTAGACCAGGACTGAATGAGCATATGATCAATCCAGAATCTCGGAATGTGGCTATCAATGGGGGCTGACTGAGAAGCCAATGATAATGGCACTGGGACCTATCTCTTCTGCATGTATTAGCTTTTGGGAATCTAGTCTATATGGATGCACACCTTCCTAGGCCAGGATGGATGGGGGAGGGCCTTGGGCTTCCCACAGGGCAGGGTACCCTGCCCCCTCTTAAGGAAGTAGGGGAGGGAGGAGGGTTAGTCGGGGAGTGGGAGGGGACTGGGAGAAGGGGAGGAAGTGTAAATTTTTTTGAATGAAAAATAAAAGAATATTAAAAAAAGAGTATTCTATCCAAACAGAAAAGAACATACCTTTTTCTCAGTACCTCATAGAACCTTCTCAAAAATTGACCACATACTCGGTAACAAAACAAACCTCCAGAAATACAATAAAATTGGAATAACCCAATGTACCTTATCAGATCACCATGCTTCAAAACTAGAAGTCAACAGCAATACTAATTCCAGAAAACACACAAAGAAAAGGAAATTAAACAATGCTCACCTGAATCATCAATGTGTCAAGGAAGAAATAAATGGAAATATAAAAGACTTCCTAAAATTCAATGAAAATGACCACACAACATACCCAAATTTATGGGACACAATATAAACAGTGTTAAGAAGAAAGTTCATAGCACTATACGCCTATATAAAGAACTTGGAAAAATACCACACTAGTGAATTAACAGAGCAGTTGAAAACTTTAGACCAGAAAGAAGCAAACTCACCTAAGAACCAATGAGACAAAGAGTTGGTTCTTTCAGAAAATCAAAAAAATAAACAAACCTTTATCCAAACTAACCACAAGGCAGAGAGAAAACATCCAAATTTAAAAAAATCAGAAATGAAAAGGGGGACATAACAACAGACATGGAGGAAATACAGAGAATCATCAGGTCATATTTTGAAATCCTGTACTCCACAAAATTGGAAAACTTAAAGGAAATGGACAACTTTCTGTATAAATATCACTTATCAAAATTAAATCAAGACCAGGTAAGCAAATTAAACAGATGTATAACTGCTGAAGAAACAGAAGCAGTCATCAAAAGTCTCCCACCCAAAAAAAGCCCAGGACCAGATTGTTTCAGCTCAGAATTCTACAAGACTTTCAAAGAACTAATACCAATACTCCTCAAATTATTCCACACAATAGAAACAGAAGAAACATTGTCAAACTCTTTTTATGAGGCTACAATTACCCTGATACCCAAACCACAGAAAGACATTACTAAGAAAGAGAATTACAGACCAATCTCATTCATGAACATTGATGCAAATATAGTAAGTAAAATACTGGCATATTGAATCCAAGAACACATCAGAACCATCATCCACCATGATCAACTTGGCTTCATTCCAGAGATGCAGGGATGGTTCAACATACAAGAATCTGTCGACGTAATCCACCATATAAACAAGCTTAAAAATAAAAACCACATGATTATCTCATTAGATGCTGAAAAAGCTTTTGACAAAATACAACATTCCTTCATGATAAAGGTCTTGGAGAGAGCAGGGATACAAGGAACATACCTAAACATAGTTAAGGCAATATACAACAAACCAACAGCCAACATCAAACTAAATGGAGAGAAACTCCCAGCTATTCCACTGAAATCAGGAACAACACAAAGTCATCCACTCTCTCCATATCTATTAAATATAGTACTTGAAGTTCTAGCTAGAGCAATAAGACACCAAAAGGAGATCAAGGGGATACAAATTGGAAAAAAAGAAGTAAAACTCTCACTGTTTGCTGATGATATGATAGTTTACGCAAGCGATCCCAAAAATTCTACCGAGGAACTTCTACAACTCATGAACACTTTCAGTAATGTAGCAGGATACAAGATTAACTCAAAACAATCAGTAGCCCTCCTGTACACAGATGATAAAAGGGCTGGGGAAGAAATCAGAGAAACTACACTCTTCACAATAGCCACAAATAGTATAAAATATCTCAGATTAATTCTAACCAAACAAGTGGAAGACTTGTATGACAAGAACTTTAAGTCTTTGAAGAAAGAAACTGAAGAAGACACCAGAAAGTGGAAAGATCTCCCATGTTCATGGGTAGGCAGAATTAACATAGTAAGTTCCGCAGATTCATCTGGACCCTGGTGAGTGGGCCCCAGCCCATCCCCGGGGCCTTCTGGCCACTTGGGGCTCCCCTCTGCTGGCTTTGCTGCTTATCCCAACACTGCTCGCCCCCGGGCATCCCTTCTCATCTGCGTGGTCCCGGCTGCACCCAAGCTCGGCCTATCCGGGCTGAGGCCTTGGGGGAAGGGCGAGTCCCCTGCTAGAGGGCCTCCTTTATCCCATGGAGCCGAGCCAAGCAGAGCACACATCACTCAGTAAGCCCGCCTTTGGGACTGGGAACCCCTGTGTGAGGAAGGAGCACAACCAGCTTCCGCAGATTCATCCAGACCCTGGGAGCCAAGCGGAGCCTAACGGAGCAGAGCGGGCAACTCTCAGAAGAGATGGGCAGGCGCCAATCAAAGAATTTGTCCAACAACCTGAAAAGCAACATGATAACATCAGAATCCACCGATTGTGGAACAGGAAAGCCCGAGCAACCTATCCCAGATGAAGTAGAAGAAATTGACTTTAAACGTAGCTTTATGAAAATTATAGAGTCCTTTAAAGAAGAGGTGAAAAACTCCTTTATCGAAAGGGATGAGAAAACTAACAAAAAGTTAGAAGAAATGAATAAATTCCTCAAAGATACCCTAGAAAACCAAGAAAAAGCAATC
>PVIU01035318.1:0-10453 GCA_004026605.1 Ondatra zibethicus | reverse complement strand
ATTGGTGTGCTCCCATTAGTTCAGGCACACTGTCTCAGTAGGTGGACCAGCCCCTCACGGTCCTAACTTCCTAACTCATCTTCTCCCACCTTCTGCTCTTCACCTGCACCTTGGGGGCTCAATCCATTGCTCTGATGTGAATGTGGGTCTCTGTCTCTATCTCCATCCATCGGATGAAAATGGAGGGTGAAGATGGAGGAAAGGTGGACATTGGAGAAGGGAATAAGATATCTACATTAAGAGAATCATTTTAGGGTTGGCAAGATACTTGGCCCTGGGGATCCCAGGTGTCCACAGGCATGTCCCCAGCTAGGTATTCAGGCAGCAGAGGAGAGGGTGCCAGAACTAGCCTTGTACCATAGTCACATTGATGATTATCAGGTGCATTGCTTTTTATCACCGTGAAGATGGAAGTCCTTTCCTGGACCATAGGTACTCAAAGACTACCCATCTCTAAGACAGGGCTATTGCAGGTAAAAGTTCAGTCTCACCTTGACCCTGAACTTTTAACAGACAGGACAACATTTCATGACAGAGAGACCAGCCACCACTTTCCAGAGCATATATGTATATATATGTATATGTATGTGTATATATGAATATATATGGGAGTGTATATGTATATATGTGTATATATATTGTGCATTTATATGAAGGCGTAATCTCTTTGGAAGTCTTCCTCAAAACACAAAGATAAACTTTACAAGGACATAAAAATAGATTTCATTTTCTAAGGATATACAGTGGCAATAGAATAACATATCAGAAGAATTTTGTGCTTCTCAAAGTAAATTGAGATGTGTGAGTCATATGATAGAATCTTGTTAATGATTCTTGCATTTCCTGTAGTCCAGTTGCTAGTTGTAGGTCCTTAAGCAATTATGTACCTGGATGCTTTCACTTCTGTCTTTTGTGGACCAGGAATGACAATAAGGCCCCAGTTTGACTCTGAGTTTTCACAGAGACTATATGAGCTAATTAGCTGAAATTTCTTCACTTAATTAAAATAGATGCTTTAAGAATTACTAGGCTTTTAAAATAATTCTATCATATTTGTAGTCTGACTTGCTAAGGTGATGTTGAGACTGACTCTCTGTGACCTCTCCACTAGGACAAATTAATTAAGATGCTCAAAATCAGCAACAAAAATGTTTAAATTTTTTAGGCTATAAACAAATACCTTACAAAAACTGAGAATCAGTTATTAAACACAAACCTATAGATTCAACAATAGGACACTGCAGCATTGAAGACAGGGATTATCCCCATTCAATAAAAGCTCTGCCTTTAAGAAAACAAAAGAGAAACTTAAGTTGTAAGCAGACCCACCTGACAAATGCAACTCCAATCTCCCCAGGCTCCCTGGGATGAAGATGCAGTTCAAATTGTCTCTGCAGCCAGGAAGCATTAACAGAGCGTTATCTTTCCCGTGTTGTTTAGCAAAGGCCATACATCAAGCAGTGGGTGGCATCTGGGAAGCACCTGTTCTGTCACCACCCCCTAATATTTAGGTCGGCACCAGACAGAACAGCTGGTGAAAAATGCACTCTCTCTTTCCTATGCAGTGTTTTGCTACCCTGGTGGGCTGAGCTGGGCTGCAAGCCAACTTTCTTATCCACCAGCTTCCTAAGGAAAAGACCATGTGGCAACTGGTGAATGTTAATTGTTCCCTTTTACTGCCATGAGTTAGAGAAACTCCACATTAGGTGGTAGCCATGGCCACAGCTTGACAACAGTTCTGTCTTCTCTTTCTTCCATCTCCAACAGCTTCATCACTATAGAGAGGAGCAAGGTAAAAACCACCAGAGAGACCCCAGCTCTTCCTATCAACTCTGGTTCCTAAAGTAAAAAGTTTCTGCCCAGCTGTAGGTAAGAACTGGTTTCAAAGAATGGGAACAATCTTTTTCAAGAGGATTAATTTTAATTGTATCTAACTAGAACAGTTAATAAACTTAATTGTTATTTTAAGAAACAGTAAAGCTACCATCTTGCAGTTGATTGGACTTTGTGTAATTAGCTACAAACTCTAACCACTTTAAGCTTTTAAATTAACGTAAATAAATGCACAGAACCCTGGATAAAGCCAGTCATCCCTGGACTTCAGTAGAACTATGGGCATGTCTAAGGTAGTGCCTTCAGAACTGATAGCAGACTCTGCACATGACAGAGGAAGTAGATGTCAAGATAATCCAACTAACTCACCAAATGAAAACATTCCTCCAGGTGAACTTTCCATATGTAGAGTTACTACATGTACTTACTTAAATCTCCAGCTATTGAACAGATAGAAATTCCAAGGATACATGAATATGTGATCCACATGCTAGGTAGGTAGAGGAACTAGAAATTTGCAAAGGCCCAGAAGTTGGACTTCTCATTCAAAGACTTCAGACAACTATTAGAAAAAATCTCCAAAGAGCACATAAAAGAGATTGTGCTTAAAGAGTCAAAAGAATACGGTGTTGTTACAAATAAACAATATCAATGAGGAAATACAAATTACTCAGAGAGATCATAAAATTAAAGCTTCTAGAACTGAAAAGTACTATTTCCACACATACAAAAACTTCACTAGTGGACCAACAGTGATTCAGCAAGCCAAAAGAAATAATCAGCAAGCATAAAGGTAAATTGGTTAAGATTGTTCAACTGGAAAAACAGAAAAAAAAAGGTTAAATCAAAGTTAACATGGACTAAGGCATTGTGGGAGAAAAAAAGGTGAGCTACCTCTAATCCACCATCATGTACCTAACAGGAATATGAGAAGCAAATGGAAAAGAAAAGTGCACATTAGAATACAGTGATTATCGAATGGCTAAAGATACCCTTCATGCTGTAAAAACAATCCATACATGCATGATGCTCAAAATGCTCCAGGTTAGAAGAAATGCAAGCAGCTGTTATCTTTATACTATAGGCAAATATTGAAAGATAAAAATTGTAGAAATTAGAACAAGGCAAAAAGATTCATCATGTAAAAGATAACCTATATAAGGTTAGAGCCTGCTTTCTCATTTGAAATCACAAATTACACATTCAAACAATGAGAAAGAAATGTCCCGTCATGCCAGTCACAAACAGGCAGTAGTTGCTGACAAAGATATGAAGAGACTGGAACCCAGACATTTCTCTTCTAGTTGCATATCACAAAGGACTGAAAGTATATCTACATAAAAACTTTTATACATATAACATGCATATGCATAACAGAAATAACCTAAATGATCAAAAAGTGAAATTCAGTTGTCTATAGTGGAAAAATAGAGCATGGTATATTCATAAACACAAAATCATTTATCCAAAAAAAATGAAGTGTGGGAACTGGGATTGGTATGTAATAAGTAAGTAAATAAATAAATAAGTAAAATTTAAAAAAAGAATGAAGTACTGATGTGTGACATAATATTTATGAACCCTGAAAAGATGATAAGTGAAAGAAAGCAGACACAAAAACCCACAAATGTTGATGTCATTAATATGAAGCATCCAGAGTGTTGCCAAGTACCAAGGGGGAGGAAGAATGATTGATGACTCAGTATGGACTTTATTACCAAGGTGATACAAGTGGTCTGAAATCAGAAAGTAACAATGGTCACACAACTTGGTGTATATGCTAATAACTGGGTACTCTAGAAAAAAAGACAAATATAAGTATCTGAATTTTACTCAAGGTTTAATCAAAGCAAAATAAACACATTCCTAGATAAAACATACTGGGGCAGTCTGTTTCTAGCAGACCCATTATACAGGAAATAATAAAGAAAATAATGTGAATTCACACATAAATATGAAATAAACAGAACCAAGAAAGAAAATTCTGGGAGTGATTATAAAAGACTATTTGCAGGAGCAATGTGTATAAAATTGTATTGTTGGGCCTTAGAAAGAAATGCTATCCTTTCTAGCAATAATAGCAAGAAAAAACAAATGGAAAAAAACAAACTCTGTTGGAACAGGAAAAGGATATCAGATGGTAACTTGAAGCCATAAGGAAAAACAAAGACTCAGAAATGGTCAAATAGCTAATATAACATGCTCTATGAATATACCCTTATATTCCTTTCCTTTCTTAGCTTCTTTAATTTAGATGTGGTTTTCCTTAGTCACACAACAATAAAAGTTATTTTAATACATCGTTCCAACTTTCAATGCAAATTGGTGTCCAATCACCTGTTACACCTGGGAAATCTTGATATTTCTATGAGGTCATCAACTACACTCACAGAGGGCAGCTGCCCTAGTTTGTGTTCTGTTGCTGTAATAAACACCGTAACCAAAAGTAACTTGGGGAGGAACCGGTTTATTTGGTTTACAGGTCAGAGTCTATTGTTGAAGGAAGCCAAGGCAGGAACCTGGACGCAGTGATCATACTGGCTGGCTTTCTATGGCTTGCGCAGCTATGTTTCATATATAGCCTAGAACCACCTGTCCAGGATTTTCTCTTCTCACTGTAGGCTTACACCCTCTCATGCTAATTAACAATCAAGAAAAGTCCCCCCAAGACATATAGCACAATCTAATGGATGCAGTTTCTCAAGCGAGGTTCCCTTTTCCTAGGTGTGTCTCCACTTGAATCAAGTTGACAAAATCTATCCAGCACAAGGGTATGACATAAATGTTAGATCTTCAGTCATTTTAATTTCCTAGCCTCTAATCAGCAATAGTCATATAAAAATACCCGTGATTTTCAGTGCAGCAATCTCATAAGAATAATCAGTAAGCACTAAAGCAAAACATAACCAGGATTTTGTATCAATATGACATATTTCTCAAAACAAGAAAAAACATTTTCTTTCCGTGTATTTATGCTGTTTGCGGACACCAGGAGTTCTCCAGTGGAGCTAACATCTGTTCACAATGGAAAATGGAGACCAGCATGATACAAAACATGCCCAGTACACTGTTTATTCCTTACCTTCAGATCTTCCACACAGTGTTTGGAAGCATTTTGGCCTTCTTAACAACATGGCATAATAAAGATAACTCATAATTAGGTAAGCAGGCCATCTATATACTCTGAAGTCTCATGAAGAAACAATAAAAACTACTTAGCTTAAAATTCAACACTTTCTTTCAAAGGAAGAAGTCAAAGTATTGTTACTTGCAGATGATATTCTAGCATACATAAGTAACCCAAAAAATTCCAGCCAGGAGCCGGGCAGTGGTGGCGCACGCCTTTAATCCCAGCACTCGGGAGGCAGAGGCAAGCAGATCTCTGTGAGTTTGAGCCCAGCCTGAGCTAGTTCCAGGACAGGCTCCAAAACTACAGAGAAACCCTGTCTCAAAAAGCCAAAAAAAAAAAAAAAAAAAAAAAAAAAAAAAAAAAAAAAAAAAAAAAAAAAAAAAAAAAAAAAAGAAAAGAAAAGAAAAGAAAAAGAAAATTCCAGCCAGCCTGGAAACTCCTACAGCAAATAAACCCTTTTAGCAAAATAGCTGGATATAACTCATAAAAGTCAGTAATCCTCCTATATGCAAATGATAAATGGACTTAGAAAGAAATCAAGAGTCAGAGCATTAGGAAGGTCAAGAAACACTAATATAAAATAACTTGGGGTACCAATCGCTAGGGAAGCAAAAGAGAACAGGAGGCAGCTATCTTTCTTTTAGAATCCCAAAGTCTTAAGGGACTTAAATTCTCATGAGAGTCCATGAACTCCAGAGATTTCAAGAGGACAGAACATCAGTGATGCTTCCATGAGTTTAGAGAAGGCTATCAATCTGCCTTCCACATTCCTTGAAGACTTCGAGGAAGGAAAGCTTGAGCAACCGGGTGCTAGATACAAAGAAAGCTCAGCACAATTCGGATGACATCACACAGACTTCTGGGGAATGGGTGATATGTGTGACTCTTGACAAGTCTTGGCCATGTGTAAATTCATGAAAATACCTTCAAGAGGAAAATAATCATGGACTTCCAGGTTTCAAGATATTGTGAAAGCAAGGTAATGGGTCCTTAATGATATAGATAAAGATAAAATTCTTCCTGGATCTATTGTAAACTTTACAACCAATATTTCTGTCTCTCATTTGATCACCTCCGCTCACTAAATCTCATATGCATCAGAAATGGAGGGAGACAAAAGACAGAAATCAGTATGTATATATACATGCACATTCTTACCCATGTTTTCCTCAGCATTTTTTACAATCGGTAACTTATAGGGCCAGCTTAGATTACCATCAGTGAATGCATGGATAAAGAAAATAAGATCTATCTCACATATGTGAGTTATATATAAAATAATATTAGTTGGTCATAAAAAAGGACACTATGCTATTTTAAGAAAAACAGACAGAAATGGAGATCTTATTGTGAAATAATCCAGGTTCAGAAAAACCAGTACTTCTTCTTGGTTCCTCTCATAGAAATCTAGGAGAGAAGATAGACATGGTTGTGCTTATGTGTTTAGAAATTAATTATAATATGTATATAAATTGACATACATATTAAGAATTAAAGAATAAGACATGAATTTGAAAGAGAAAGTGGGACTATATGGGAGCATTTGGGAGGAAGAAAAAGAAGGAGAAATGGTATATTATAATTTCAAAAAATAAAAGATTATTTTTAAAAAAAGGAAAAGTAATTATGACTGTGGGAAGGAGAAAGGAAGAGATGATAAAGAGTAGTAAATAGCAGAAATAAACATGGTCAAAGCACATTATATGCAGGTCTGCAAAGTATTCATAAAAACCCTTACTTTGTATAATTAGAATAAATTTTAGTATTTGTGGAAAGTAGATGATGGGTTGAAATTACTCTCATGATTATACTGTTTTCCTTGTAAATGCCACACTTACTTAATATTCTCAATCTAAATAATTAATGAGAGAGCAGATCATCATGTATCTCATTTCCATTAGCACAATTAACAGAAAATAGAATATTCAAAACATATGTATCAGTTTTTCATTTATATTTTATAGGCTTTTTAAAGTTGGGTTTAGGCTTTTAGAAAAAGTGAAATCTCAAATAATAACTAAATGTAAGAAAAATATAAGAGATGAGGACAAAATGTCTGGCTGCAGTGGCACACACAGAATGCTAACTACCTTTTAAAGACGTTAATCAAAATGGTCAGGCCTATCAGTTTTGAAGATGCATACCCAATTTTAACTCTTTCCACTCACAATGAACCATGAGGTTCAGTAGCAGATGGAGACCCCAGCATTACTTGCACTTCTGAATAAAAGAACAATGATCAATTTAACATATTTTCCAATATTTGTAAGTCTTCTAAAAATAATTAAATACATGAATCTTTCCATATCTCATTTTCAGTAAGAGAAATTTTTTAAAAATTATCTCATTTTATTGAAGAACATTTTATAATAACTTAAATTATATTGCTGCCAAGCATGATGGTGCAAGCCTTTAACACCAATATTCAGAAGGCTGGGACAGGTGCATCACTTGAACCCACAAATTAGAGACAGGTATGGGAAATGTAGCAAGACCCCATCTTAAAGATAGGAGAATTTTTGCTTTATTTAATTTAATACTCAGTCCGTGGTATTGATTTAAGCCTCTGAAATGAGACCACAGTTTTCAGTCTACTGATTTCTGTCTTTTAAATACATTTGGTGGCTGGAGAGATGACTCAGCAGTTAAAAACAGCGGCTGCTCTTCCAGAGGACCTGGGTTTGTTTCCCAGCACCCACATAGTGGCTCACAACCATCTGTGACTCCAGTTCTAGGCAACTGGACTCCCTCTTCTGGGTTCCATGGATACCAGGGACGCAAACGGTATACAGACATAGATACAGATAAAGCAGAGATATACATAAAATAAAATCAATTTTTAGATTAAACATATTTTGAAAAGTATGTTATTCAAAGAACTGAAAGTAAACTGATGACTTGTAAAACATAAAAGGCCTGATTTGTCCCATCTACTGCATGGATTCATATATCCCATATATATTAGAACTGATATCGATAAAGTATGAATGAGTTGAGCCTCTGGTTGAGTAATTGCCTTTGCTGCTTCCTTACTGGCTTATCAATAACCAGATGTCTCAGAAGCAAACAGGAATGGCCTAAAATACAATGTTATCTATTCTATAAGGATAAGTAAACATAGGAAATGTTTCAGAGTCTGGGCATTTAGGACCTCCATGTGAGTAGTTTCACCCAAGGGCAAATAACCAAATATTAAAAACAAACAAACAAAAAACACCTTTTCTACTAGCTTGTGCCAAGGAGAAATACATGAGGCTCAAATACACAGCACTAGCCCCATGCAAAGCTGGTGAGGAAGGACTGGAAAGAACATTGTACTGGAAATAAGCATGATTTCAGTTAAATCACTATCTAGCAATGGGATCCAAACAATACTGTCCAAACTAGGCCAAAGTTTCCTCCCCCATAAAATGAGAGGAGTCATTATAAAGACACTCTCTCTAAAATTCCTTGTAACTCTTAAAAACAGTTGATTATTCTCTTCTAACTAAAATAAAGAGCCAACAAATGAAAGGCATACATCGTCTCCAAAATACTTACACTGGGCAATTATGATTTAGCCATTTTAAATGACATTTCTTCTGAAAAGTTCTTGGGACCACAATAACTAACCACACTCTCTTCTTCAAATCATCATTTGCCGTTTTCCTCAGTCCTGGGCTCAGTGCTCATATAATTCATTTGTTTATATCCTAGCTTCCATGGACTTGAGAGCCTTTTCAATTTACAATACCAGGACACTGCCTGGTATTGCTTTGAAGTGACTTGGACCCACATTAATTACTTTTTTATATCAGCATTTTAGCTTTTAATATAACCTATCTCAAATAACAATCTCACATTTAATTCTTAAGACTCAAAACATTAACCTCTTTAGCTCTGTAGTTATAATTCTTGTTAAACTTGCTTAACTCTAACTCTCAAGATCAGCTCAGTTCAACAGGTTTTTCTTGACAGTTTTCCATGATGGAGGAGGCAGAATGTCAAACTCAAGCCATGATCAAATGTGGAAATAACAAATGTAAAGTCTGGTAGAAATATCAAGGAAACAAAGTTCACTGTATCTCAGGAGACACAAAAGAGAGCATAGGCACCATCTTCCTAAAGTAAAACCAGTAAACATTGCTGGAAAACCTTTTGTGAAGGAGGCATCTTCCTCTAACTGCAAGCGTGACATCAAGTAGAAAAACAGCTTCATTATTATCAATGGTGAGATTTCTTTTGCTTCAGTCTAATATCTTCAGCTATTTTAACACCCGATTTATTCACTTTAAGGAGAATCAATCCCATTAACGATGTTGGAGGGGTTAATATTTCAGTAATTTCCATGCTGGATAATATACAAGAGAATAGAAAAACAAATCACTTAGAAACAATGTAGGATACAATACTTAAGGACTCTAATTTCTCCTCCACTCTTTGAATTTTAAGAAGCTTGCTGAGCACCATATACTAGAAAAAACCACTCAATGTGCACTCTGCACATCTGCAGAGTTCTGGAAATTCAGAATTCTAGTAAAAGAGAGGCAATTAGATGTCTTCAAATATGAAGAATTTGCCAATTTTTGAATTTTAATTCTATCTTTTAAAATTCTTCTGAATCCAGGAAAACAGCAAACTGAGGATTCTTTATGACTTGTCAAATCACCTTAAGTCACTTGGTGTAAGCTTCTTTATGCAGAGAAAAAGACAGAATGAATTATATTATTCTTGTGATTTCTTCAAGTTACAACTTTTCCAAGCATGAATCATGAATAATTAAGAATTTGCTTATATCTGTGCAAATAATTCAACTACAAACACTACTTATGGTCCATGAATCCACAATCCATCACTTTTCCTCATGTAAACATCACTAGCAACTTAAGTCACTTCATGTGGTGAGGTGGAACTCCTAACATTAACTGGGAACTCTTTAAATCAAGAGAATTTATGGATTTGACCAAGTGAATCAAGAACCCATCTCTCAAAAGAAAGGAATATGCCAATAGTCTCCATACCTAAATAGCAAAATTCACCAGGAGCTAAACTCATGAATGCACACACACCGCACACTCACATGCACATAGACATATGCATATCTCACTCACAATATCTCAGCATGGGATACAAGATTGCTTTTTAAAAATTTCTTTCTGTGATTTTGTTGCATAGTCAGGTTTGCAAACCATTATTATATAAAGAATAAATGTGGGGGGCCTCCTTTGTCCCACGGAGCCGAGCGGAGAGGAGCAGGCAACCCTCAGTAGGCCTGCCTTGGGGACCGGGAACCTCGCCCAACCAGCTTCCGCAGATTCATCTGGACCCTGTCCCGGCTGCACCCGAGCTCGGCCCACCCGGGCTGAGGCCTTGGGGGAAGGGCGAGTCCCCTGCTAGGGGGCCTCCTTTGTCCCATGGAGCCGAGCGGAGCAGAGCGGGCAACCCTCAGTAGGCCCTTGGGACCGGGAACCTCGCCCAACCAGCTTCCGCGGATTCAGCTGGACCCTGGTG
>PVIU01035317.1:0-10459 GCA_004026605.1 Ondatra zibethicus | reverse complement strand
CACATAGCTTCAAAAATAGAATCTGCCTTAATTAACTGAAATAAGGAAAAATAAGTATAATAATATTAAGTGTTTAAAAACTATCTGGTATAGTGTGAAGACAAAAATGCTTATTTTTCAACTATGTCTCTGGGAATATGATTAACACAGAAGAGCATTTACTTTCCCTTTGACACCCATGGGTCTGACCATGCCTTCCTGTAGCTAGACCATTAATTCCATGTTTCTTATGCTCTGGCTTAAGTGGAAATAATTGCATCTTCTATATATCACACATTCATTTCACCTTTGCATTATCTGTATTATTTATTTCTTATTTCTTAGCCTGGCCCTTGTTCATTCCAATTCCTATTATGATCCTACCATCATGAAGCACACACTGTTTCCTTTGTTCCACTTTGCATCTCACCTTGGCAGGGTTTGCAGCCTTGATGTCTTCCAAATTAGTGCCCAAGATCTTAGTCAGATTCTCACCCAGCTCCCAGGAGCCATTTGCCTTTTGGAGTGAAATCAGCTGCAGAACAACATTTTCTTCAAAACCTTTGTGAAAGAAATGAAAGAGAGATGGCGTGGGGACTTATGGATCACAGCCCACCTGAGGAAGTCTCCTGAAAAGGGAGGCTATAGAGAGATTTCTGCAAGAACTCCACCAAATATTTCTAATCTGTGATGGGTGGCCAGTTGATCTGGGTTCTGAACACAATGGTAGCAGAATCTGCTGGGGTCTGACCCTGATGACTGGCGGACTGTGTAGGCAGAGATTGCCAAGGGGACACAAAGAGGTTGCTTGACTACAGAACTTTTAAAGATATGAAATGCTATTGTAAATTAATGAAGCTAGATCCATTCTGGCAAAAATATGGCAATATCATATCTCATGTCCTGCATGCTGCCTCTAATAAGTCACCCCCTAGGTAAAGAAAGTTCCAGAATGAAGAGCACCTTCAGGAACACAATCTGAGGAGGTTTGAAGGGTAGTTTTCTTGGTAGAAGAATATGACCTTCTTATCATTCTGGCAGAACCTTTAGAACTCAAGAATGGTCCACAAAATGCAGGAGCTGTGACAAAAAAAATATTACAGAGAATTTTTTTTTCAAGAAAGAAACTCCATCAAACTGTAGAAGTATATCTTCATAGAACTCTAGGGATGCTAACCATTCAGTCTACGTCGTCCATGTGAGGCTTTTAATGCACACGGGACAGGAAGATGGAAACCTAAAATACACAATGCACAATGGAGACTGAAACATCCGCTGTGTTTTCCAGCAAGCAAATTTTGAAAAAAGAAAAATGTGAGTACTTCAGTCATGAACCCTTCTCTCCATATCAGTTTCACTCACTAACCTTGATGAGCCATTCTCCTGTGTGGTCTCCTTCAATACAGACAGACGCTCACCCTCTGAGCCCTCTTTCTACTTCCTATTGAGTTTCTGAAACCCCTTACTTCTGTGTCGTACCTTCAATACTGAAGGATTCTTCCAGATATTCCTCAATTTGAAAAGATCTTTTTCTGTCTCACAAAGCTATTTACATCTGTCCCTTTCAAAATAAGCTCAACTGTATCCTAAGCATCCAGGTTCAGAAGGTTAGGTTGCAAATCTTCTCAGCCCAAGAATATTGCCTTCTCTCTCACCTTGGTTATCTTCTACATGTTCTTACTACTGTCAACTCTCGACTACTAAGTCACCTCCTACCAGTACCCAAAGTACCCAACGACACACTATGTGCTTCCATAAATTTGTAAACTTTAATCTTAAGTAGTAGCCTATGCAACATCTTAATGCATAGATTTTTGCCTTCCTCATATTCAGTGATTATGGCTCTAGCAGACCTCTCTATCTATCTATCTATCTATCTATCTATCTATCTATCTATCTATCTATCTATCTATCTATCTCTATCTCTCTTACCTTCAAGTCATTGGTATCATTCAGAATTGTTTTCTATCAGAAATACTTTAATCTTACTTTTAAAATATAACACTCATATTTATAGGGCTATAACTTAGGGTTTCTTGTTTTAAAACCATTCTTTTTTACTTGACCTGCACTTTCTAAGTCCCCAATTTTTCATTTTTTAAAATACATCATCCTCCTTCAAACTTTATATTTCATTCAACTTAAACTTCAATCAAGCAAATTCCTCCATCATAAATATCTTCAATCACACCCATAATTTCTAATCATGAGAAATATATCAAAATCCTACATTAGAAATCACTTCAACCTTCTACCCACTTCATTCTTAAGCCAATGTTGATGAGCCTGCTGCAAATTATTCAGAAAACCCAATATTCTAATTCAGAGCTTCTGCCTACTGAAAGAAGGCAACAAATGCAACTGGACCTTCTGCAATCCCAGAAAAATGATGCTATGTTTTTGTGTGTTTTGCTTTGTTGTTTTTCATTTCCTAAAAATCCCCTTAATCTCCTTCAGATCTCCTCCTTTCTTAAATCCCCTCTTCTACCACTAACATCATCAGATGCAATATAGTCATTATCTGTGTGGCTACTCACTAACCATCAAAACAGATGTCAGATTCAAATTAAAAGATTTGATTATTCAATATTAATGATGCTTCTGCATGTTAATATCTTCTGATATTCTTCTGTATGTCTAGAGTGAATCTCTGTCCCAGTTGGACACAATCTACTTCTCTAGAAAAATTAAGGCAGTATAAATCCTAGGTGTAGAAGGAAGAAGAAAACAACAAATTTAAGAAACGTAATTAAATTTAAATGTATGAGATTCTAAAACTTATCGTTGTTTATATAATGTACTTATATATCTGATAATCATTATAAATGAGTTTAAATTTGGGTAAAACTTACGAGACCTAACTGTACATCCCTTTGTTGGAAAAGAACCAAACAACTCTGGTCTTGGAATCACTCTGGGAGCCAGAGGCCCCTGCACTGGCTGACTGAGCTCCTTGTTTATGGCAATGAAAGCTGTGAAGGAGCTGAGGACTCCAGACTGAATGCTGATGTTCACCACATCCTTCTTTTCTCCTTTTGAAGTCCCATGGGAGCCCAAGTCCTTGGTCTGAATCAATGATTTTGCAGCCAACCGATGAATGGTGAAACTGAAAGAAGACACTGGAGAAAATTAAAGAAAAGCAACTGCAAATCAAGTACTAAGGACTCTTAATAGCTAGTGATTGCAGACAGAAGGGATGGCTAGAAAAAGATTTCAGATAAAGGATTGAGGAAGACAAGAGCTTAGAGGAAATAGCAGACATCAGTGATAGGAGTGACGGAAACATCATTAATGGCAGAGAAAAAATAAAGCAAGTGTGGTGGTTTGAATAAGAATGGCCCCATACACTCAGGTGTTTGAATGCTTGGCCAATAGGGAGGTGTGGTCTTCTTGTTGGTGTGGCCTTGCTGGTGGAAGTGTATCACTATGTTTGTAGCCTTTGAGATCTCAGATGCTCAAGACCATGTAAGCAACCTATGCAACATCTTATTTAATCCAGTGTGGCATACATTTCCTGCTGCCTCAGATCAAGATGTAAAATTCTCAGCTCCTCCAACACCATATCTGCCTGGATGACACCATGCTTCCTGTCATGACAATAACAGACTAAAACTCTGAACTGTGAGGCAGAACTAATTAAATGTTTTCCTTTATAAGAAAAGCCAGGACACCATGCCATCATCAAGGTCCCTTCACAACAATAGAAAACCTAACCAAGTCAGTACGTGGAAGGAGAAGAAGAGAGAGAAGGGAGAGGTGGGGATGTGTTGAGATTGAGATGCAAAGCTGAATTCTTACCTAGCATTTGCCTTGGGCTGTAGGGAAAATGTCACCCTGTTTTCAAGACCCTTGCCTTGAAGGGTATACTTGAGGCACACTTCTCCTGAGCTCTCCACTTTCTACAAATAAGAGACAAGCAGAGGTGACAAAACAGACATGCAATCAGGAAAATGGTGAGCACTAGGAAAGCTCCTCAGCTCAAGGCAATGCCACACTAAGAATCAAGTAGTACAGGGGATAATATAGACTTGGCATGAAGGAGAGGATGGGACGCTGGCTGCCTGCAAAGTGACATTTCTTGCTAAAACCTCAAGCAATCATTGGTGTTAATAAAACTGCTGACATAGTGTTTCACTCAGTAAAGGAATGAACAAGAATAGTTACTCACAGGCATAGTCCCAGTCAATTGGGCATAAATGATTAACCTCTGACCCCTAAAGATGACAGTCTGCTTTGGGGAAAGCATGTTAGCTGACAGGCCAGCTGGCAAATTCCAGTTCAGAGAGATGTCATTCACTGAAGAGTTTAGAGCAAACTTCAGAGACCCAAGAGCCTGTTGGAAGAAAGAAGAGCCAAAATTATCCACAAGAAAGATAATAATGGTGGTCATCCATTGAGTATTTAGCAGGACCAAGGATGCAATGTATGTCTTATCTCGTCAAAAATGGTGAAAGACAAATGCAATTCTTTCTCTAATTATATGTATGGTAAAGTAACATTTGAGAGATGTAAAAGTGTAAGTGGAAATGAGGGCAACACTTAAGAAAAAAGACTTCTGCAAAAGTCAGTTAGAGGAGGGATAGGAACAACATGGAAAGAGAAGCTTAGAAATACGATCAGAAACATAGTGCTTTTCATATACTAATCAAGGAATGTGGACTTATAACTTTGAGTCTATAACTCTCACACTTGCCTATCTTTTCCTATCTGTCTTTTGCATGGAGAATAAATTTCTACCTGATCTACAGACTCAGACAGAGCAGCCAAAGCTTTCACCTTCTCTTTCTAGTATTGAAAACAAAAACCACAAACACTTTATTTATCTTCTCTCTGGATCTCCAGCTACCACAGTTAGATGCCAGTCTTTAGATGTTGTAATGAACCCTTTATAACAAAGTACCAAGTAGATTCACTAAGTGGATAGCCCGGAACTTATGAAAGTGTGTCCTCTGGGAGAGTGGATCATCTGCCTTTGCAGCAGGGTTCCTGTTGTGCCTCATACTCACTCTGGACACTTGGCCAACTCTCACCTTGGTCTGCATCCTGTCCTTGCCTGTGATAAACTGTGCAGTGCCCCCTGACACCCGGGCGATGCTTTTGATTAAACTGGTGGAGGCTCCTTCTCCAATACCAAAAGAGAAACATCTGCAACATTGAAATGATGGTTAGAGACAGGTTTTCCATGGTAGAATTACCAGTTAACATGGACAGAAACTCATGAAAACTAAAGGTACTTACCTCAAATTCAGTGCAAAGGCATAATTACAAATCAGATTCTATTTCTATGGGTTTTAGTAAATGCTTAAATAAGTTATATAATTTAATGTCACAAGCCTACTATGAAGAAAGGTTCAGTTTCATTTGTTAATGAAGATCTGGAACTAAAAAAATTTGCAAAATCTGTACTAAATTCTATTTATTTATCTTTTTAATCTATGAATTTCCTCTAGTAAAATATGTAGTAGTCAAATAAACAAAAATGTAAACATTTTAGAAAATATAAATAGTCAGGTAATGCACTGACACCTTGGCTGATACATTCAGTATCTGTGTGATTTTCTTTAATGTCAGCCATCAGCCCCAAATTTCATGACATGGGGCTTTAGAGTTAGTGTTTTCAATATGTAAGCATGAGGGTCAAAGTTTATATTGTAGTTTTATTTCCTCTCAATAACTTATAAAGCTGTCACTATTGGTTTTAGCATTTTCAATTTGATTGATAAAACAGACAGATTAGTGGAATTTCCAGACATTTGTCATGTGGAAGATGTAGAGATGAAATACATGGTTTCTTAGGAGATTCTGACATTAAAGAACTCAGATACAAGGTTCAAGACCAAACACTGTGAATCATACTCACAGAAATACTAGACTAGGTTATTCAAGCCAGAGAGAACTAGAGACTGATAAACAGTAATTTTAAGAATTCGTATAGAAGCAGACAACTACCCAGACAATAGCTCCGATTGCTGCTAAGAGAATAAGAACTTACGAGCCAAGACAATGAAATGGAGAAAAGAAAAGGGAAATGAGCCTGTATGTGGCAATTACTAATCAAAGCATGTGGCAAGTGTGGATGGCTGAACACCTAAGCAG
This sequence comes from Ondatra zibethicus, assembly GCA_004026605.1. Lineage (NCBI taxonomy): Eukaryota > Metazoa > Chordata > Mammalia > Rodentia > Cricetidae > Ondatra > Ondatra zibethicus. The sequence goes on along the minus strand of PVIU01035317.1, from coordinate 4,384 downwards.
CTTCAGAGAAGGTACCAAAATTGTAGAGTTTTGAACTTTGTCAGTGGAAGGTATTCCTGAAAACACCTGAGAACTTTTCATAGAACAATGCAGAAATACTAAAACTTAAGAGGCAGAGATAAGTAAGAAATGGTCCAGGTATGAAATTCATCATACCCTCTAGCAGGATTAAGTTTGTTGGTTCTTTGTCTAGGCACCCATTGAAATCAAAGAGTAAGACCTATTAGAGGAAAATACCAATTAAATACCAAGAGTCCCAAAAAATCTGCTATGTCTGAATAGCATATTGTCCATTTCTAATAAAAAATTAAGACAAAAATTTTTCATAAAGTAGGAAAAGTGGAGGGTTTCTATCTCATTTTTTGATGCTAGAAGTACATGGATAGAAAAATCTCACAATATAATTTAAAATTCATGGGATTGCTTCTCATTGATAAATATTCAATGTCCTAAGCTATACAGGCCAAATGAATTGCAGAAGATGTGGCAGAGATTGTTAATTAGTAGTGAGATGGGTTTGTCCATAATTGCAAGGTGGTACTAAGATGTAACCATATTCACCATTTCCACATAAAATAATAAAGGATAAAACCACCCCCTACCTCAACATGTGGATGAAATTCATTTGTTGAAATTTGATCATCATTTATTACTCAAATATACACACTCCAGGAGTACATACATGTGCATAGTGAAATCATGACTAAGAAGAAAAGAATGGAAGGAAGGAAAGGAGAAAAGGAGGGAGGGAGGGAAGATGGAAGGAAGGAAGTCTTGATAATGAGCAGAATAGATGTCCTAGTACACTGGAAATTAAGAATTACCAGAAACATGATTAATTTACATGGCGTAGTCCTAGAATACATTTGTAATAATGGACCAATGGATTGGAACAGAGGAATCAGAAACAATCTGCACTTGTATCAATGCTGACCCTGACAGCCAAAGCACTGAAATTCAGTGACAAAATAACCAATATGAGATTACCAAATATCTGTGGCAAAATGAACTGGAAGTATATTTTAGACACTCTAAAAGAAAGAAATTATAGATGCCAGTAGGTAATCCTAGATTAGTGGGACTTAAACAAGGAAAAGTGAAAGTTCAAATTTTGTTTGGCAATAAAGAGTTCAAAGTAAGACTCTATCTCAAAATAAAACACAAATAGAATTCTGGGACAGAGATATGTACTGCAGGTGAATCTAGCTGTGCTGAGTTTCTTAATTTAAAATTGGAAGGGAAATAGTCTATGCTTCTAGAAAAAGCTTCTCCTTGAAACTATGGGTTAATAAACAAAACCCCAATGCTGGGAAATGTATAATTACTTATGAGTTGTTGTTCAAGGAGGCCCAGAAAACAAGAGAGAGTCTTGTCATTGCTCATAGTTGCCTACCTAAGAGAGATGTTAAGACCCTAATGTTGAAGCCACCATACACCTTGGTTGTATGATATAGAGAAATCAAGAGACACTATAAAAGTTGCCGAGGGAAAAAGGCATCTATGATCCTAAGCATCTGTGAGCCCTATGAACTATAATATTATCTGTCAGGACAATATACTCACTGATGCAATAGTTGTATGACCATTATGGGAATAACATCCCAAGTACCAGTGAGAGGGGTATTCATAGTCTTCCGTTGTATACCCAAGGGTAAACCTGCCAGGATTCAATGGACAGTCCCAATTCAGTGGTCATAGAGATGGCAATGATTAAACAAAATTGGTCACACTATAAAACAAAAAGACATAAACTAAAAAAAGAACAGGTAGAAAAGGGAAGGTTGATGGAGATGTGGGGGAGATGGGAAAGGATGAGAGGAGATAGTAACTAGAATGTGTATTACATATATGGAACTAACAAAGAATTAAAATATAGAGTAAAATCATTGGAAAGGAAAGTAAACTATCTACATAACTTGAATTGAAAAAATAACTTTACAGAGCGCATGCAAATGTCATAACCCCAAAGAGAAACTTAAGAGAATACAAGTTAAAATGGCAATTACTTGAGTAAGGCATGGTACCTGAGAATTACTTGAGTAAGGCTGCAACCCGAGAACTCTAGAAGCAGAGACAGGTAAAAAGACACCCACTGAGGCCAGACTGGTCTTACTAAAGACCAGTCAGGACTGCATAGGGAAGCCTCTTAGAAAACAAAGTAGAGGAATAGTCTTGGTAGTGAAAAATGTAAGCTACAGAGTAAGAAAATAGTCAACAATATATTCAAGTATAAAATAAATACATCTCAGTAAAAAAAAGAAAAAGAAAATCTACTAGAGAAAATAATAACAGTAGTATAGAGATTTGAAAGAATACCAAAAATGCCACTCTAAATATAAAATATTAAAAGTTGTATGAAGTAGAACTATTAGGAAAATAAAACTTTAAACACTGAGCAATTTTGGTTCCCATGCACAAAACTGGGTAAACTTTAAGAACATAAATACTCAAATTGTGAGGTGATGAAGCAACTGGAATCCATTAGTAAAGCTGATTTGACTTAAGTTACTACAGTATGTGAAATTGCCTTTCCACAGAAATTGGACAACTCTGTCTACTTAAAGAACAGTACAGTTCATGTGACTCTGCTTTGCTTTCTGTAGAGTTGGGGTCCAAGATCCCTTCTAAATACATGGTATCATGTGCCTTTAGCTTACTCATATCCTCCCATATAAATTAAATCTCCAGTAGATGGCTCATGATGGGTAATACAATCACTACGGAGACGAAAGAAAGTCCGTCATTATGAGAATCAATATAAAATATACTGAGCTACTTCATGGAAAAACACACTTATGTAACTTGAATATGATTACATGCAAATTGTGTGTACATCTAAACAAATTGGTGAGATAAAGAATGAAGGTGAGATATACGGAAAGACACACATACCACGGAAGATACCAAATCAAGGAAATTTCACGTAATCCATAAAAATTGTACTTGAGCTAGGTTTAAGCAAGTGAGTGGTGGAAAGAGCAAGAGAAGATTGGTAACTGCCTAGCTCCGGACCTGTGATGGATGCACAGGGAGCACACTGTGATAACTCATCTGCCCAGATAACAGTGATTTGAGTAACTTTCTATGTTAAATTACCAGTATCTTTATAATGAAAATGTAATCAATATATACTTTAGAGATTTGCAAAAATAAGGAACACTGAAATTGTGGTGTCAGTGTTAAGTGGAAAACTACTTTTTAAAATTGTATAGAAATTAAGGGGTCAGCTGGTTAATTGGAAAGCCCTTGAGTCACTCTGTCCCTTTAGAAGTGTGAGATCCCATGATATCATGTGGAACATGTCATATACGGTGCTGCTTGCGGTCCAGTCAGAAACTTAGAAATCAGACTCTCCCCATACCTGTGCTTCTTGCTGTTTAACTGAACTTCTTTAATGACACTAAATGTGTCACTAACTTCTCCATCTGTGAAGACAAAGAGCTAAAAAACAAAGAAAAATGCATTCATCAAGCTTCTGTTGCGTTCATCAGAGGACAACAGCATTGGTCCTCATGGTCCACATCTATTTCCAGTCTTTGTAACTTATTCACACAGGGCTGGGGACCCTAGTGCTCCACTGTCATTCACATATGGCCACAGAGACTCTTTACTGAGAAGAGTTTCATGCCCAGGAAAGTTTCACACCCTCCCCACGGAGCTTGCATCTTAAACTTTCGTGGTACCACAAAAGACTGTAGACTCCATGCCCTCGCGGAATAGAGGAAGAACACTGCCTCTGATCTGTTTTCTCTTCATTCTATGGCAGATGGTTTAAATTTACACAGTATTTACACAATTATATTGGGAGAACTTGTTAGTGGAAAATTTCATAGTTTTTTCCTCTCAGCTAGGTTCCAAAGCTCACCTGTAAGGGATGTCCAGGAATGGAGGGAGCTTTGTAAATATCGCAGAGTGGTCTCAAGATTTCAGTGCCTCCTAGGTCTGCTTTTAAATTCTTCACTCTTTTCACTGCCTCCTCCATTGTTTCCTGAGTGTACTGCACACTCTCCCTTAGAGAAACAAGCATGTCTAGTCACATGGCAATAGTGCACATTGCTATTCCTATTGCACAATTCCTATAACAAAAATTGCTCCAGTTTTAGGACTGATCTGCCAGATTAAAAGTGCAGACACTTTTTAAAAGTATATTCTTTCACATTCCATGGTCTTCCTAGAAACTTACGCAAAGAATTTTTCATAGGAAGATCCAAATCCATAGATGTTGAAATAACAACCCATAGGCAAACTCTTCAGCAACAGCAGCAGAGTTTCCTGAGGGTGAGAGAAGATGAGGAGATGGAGTGAGAGAAAGCTCTACCAAACATCCAGACCCCAGTGTGGTACCTAATGGTATAAAAAGACATCATCTTATGTCACCTTTCAT
>PVIU01035316.1:0-10459 GCA_004026605.1 Ondatra zibethicus | reverse complement strand
GCCTACTGAGGGTTGCCCTCTCCTCTCTGCTCGGCTCCGTGGGACAAAGGAGACCCCCTAGTAGGGGACTCGCCCTTCCCCCAAGGCCTCAGCCCGGGTGGGCCGAGCTCAGGTGCAGCCCGGACAGGGTCCAGATGAATCCGCGGAAGCTGGTTGGGCGAGGTTCCCGACCCAAAAGCAGGCCTACTGAGGGTTGCCCTCTAATACTAGATGTTTTAGACACAACTAGACAACAACTTTTGTTAGAGTACACTGCACTCAAGGTTGCAGTCCATCATGTTGGAACAGCTCTCTGAGCTTGGTGCCAAATGGAGGACTCCCTTCCCCCAGAATGGCCTCTTGCTCTCTGCTTGACCTTATCTAGGGGATGTCCCTAAGACTGGATGTTTGACCTATCTCAAGCATAAACATTGACACAGATCCTTACAAATGCTCTCCCTCTGCTGCCCATACAATAATTAGGTATTGTGCTACAGCTCTATGGTAAAACCATGCTCACAATCTTTCACAAGTTGAAATGCTCACACTTTTTGACTAGGAATTTCATTTCCTGCAATTAATAGTAGAATATGAATTTACAATGCCATATATAAAGTGATATTTATTTTAGTACTGTTTCCAGAATGGAAAAATATTAATAACATAAATGAATGTAGAAAGCAGAGAATGCTGTTTAATTGTGATTTCTCCAATAGTGTAGTGGAATATCACATGGCCATTACAAAGGGCAGATTAATATCTATGATCTTAGAAGAAACAAGCAAAATGAAATATAATACACATTGAATCCCCATTTATGTCCAAAGAAAGAAATACTTGACTTCTTTAAATATCCAAGAATATAGGAGCATAAATGTTGCACAAAAATAGAAACTCTAAGCAGATCAATTGGTGTAATAGAAACTAACATTCCTGTTGTGCACATTCCTAAGAAACCTATGGATGATATTTTATAATTTAAGCCAGAATAAACACAACCTTAAACATTTATTTGTAACTGGATGGGGATATAAAGTAGTGTAGTAATTAATTAACATGTGTGAGACACTGAGCTCACTCCCCACTCCCACAAAACTAAAATCTGTATGTAGAAGATGAAGAAATCATGAATATGTGCATTTTGTAGTTATTACTTATAATGCATTCCACCGTGAGATACTGGCTTCATTTTTTGTGCAATATACAAAGTATATTGAGATATTTTGGGTGAGCAAATATGTTCTTTGATACAAAACTTATACTTCACATTAACACTTATACAGATCTTTGTCAAAATAACAATAATATAAATAAGAAAGTCGCTGCAACCTAGGTGAAACTCTGAAACAGAGCTTACTCCAATACTGAGGGGACATAAGAGGTGAGTGAACAGCCACATTGTGGGATACCCCACTCTCTAGGACCTCCCCAGTGGGACAAACTCCTTGGCCCCTTCCTCAGCTCCCTGGCTTTTCTAGCCAGCCAGCACAGAGTTTCCTGCAGGTAGGTCCCCCAAAACCCAACCCCATCCACTGGACCCTCCAAACTACTAGCCCTACTCCGTCTAAGAGCTGAGAGCTTGCTACAATACTGAGGGGACCAAGAACTTGCTACAACACTGGGGGAACCAAGAGAGCAAACCAGGAGAGAAGACCAAGAGAGCAGCTTATAGAGACCTCAGAGGCTTTCTGAGACAGACATTGACAGTACATAACAGACCAAAAAAAAAAAACAACCTACCAAACAATCAGCCAGCCACTGCAAGGATTGGACCAAGAACCAAAGACACTGTCAGCCTCATTTGAAGGAAGAGATGGGTAGGCACCAATGCAAGAATTCCTCCAACAACCTAAAAAGCAACATGGTAACACCAGAAGCCAGTAGTCACACAACAGATAGACTTGATCATTCTAACCCAGAAGATGCATAAGAAAACAATTTGAAACGTAGCTTTATGAAAATGATGGAGCCCTTTAAAGATGAAATGAAAAACTTCCTTAAAGAAATGGAGAAGACAAAAAATTGGAAGAAATTAATAAATCTCTCAAAGAAACCCAAGAAAAAACAGTCAAACAGGTGAAGCAAATAGTTCAAGACTTGAAGACTGAAATAGAGTCAATAAAGAAAACACAAGCTGAGGGAATTCTGGATATGGAAAGTCTGGGTAAACAAACAGAATCTACAGAGACAAGTATAACCAACAGAATATAAGAAATAGAAGAAAGAATCTCAGGTGCTGAAGATACTATAGAGGAAATACACTCATTGGTACAAGGAAACATTAAATCCAACAAATTCTTAACACAAAATATCCAGGAAATCTGGGATACCATGAAAAGACCAAACCTAAAATAAAAGGGGTAGAAGGAGGAAAAGAACTCCAGCTCAAAGGCACAAAAAATATATTCAACAAAATCATAGAAGAAAACTTTCCCAACCTAAAGAAGGATACCCCTATGAAGGTACAAGAAGCTTACAGAATACCAAAGAGAATGGATCAAAAAAATGTCCCTTTGCCATAGGGTACAAGAAGCTTACAGAATACCAAAGAGAATGGATCAAAAAAATGTCCCTTTGCCATATAATAATCAAAATGCAAAAAATACAGAATAAAGAGCTGCAAAGGAAAAGGGTCAAGAAACATATAAAGGTAGACCTATCTGAATTACAACTAACTTCTCAATGGAAACTATGAAAGCCAGAAGGTCCTGGACTGATGTGCTGAAGACACTTTAAGAGACCACGGATGCGAACCCAAACTACTATAACCAGTAAAGCTTTCAATCACCATAAATGGAGAAAACAAGATATTCCATGACAAAAAGAGATTCAAACAATATCTAGAAACCCATCCCTACAGAAAGAACTAGAAGAAAAACCCCAACACAAGGAAACTAACTGCATCCAAAAAATTACAGACAATTGATATCCCCCCAGCCAGCAAAACTCAAAGAAGGGAAACACACAAACACTACTATCAAAAAATAACCGGGATTAACAACCACTGGTTATTAACATCTCTTAATATCAATGGACTCAATTCACCTATAAAAAGACACAGGCTAAGAGAATACACATGAAAAGAGGATCTAGCCTTCTGCTGTATACAAGAAACACAACTCTACCTGAAAGACAGACACTACCTCAGAGTAAGGGTTGGGAAAAGGTTTTCCAATCAAATGACCCAAGAAACAAGTGGGTGTAGGTCTCCTACTATCTAACAAAATTGATTTCAAAATAAATCAGTCAGAAGAGATGGAGAAGGACACTTTATACTGATAACAGGAACAATTCATCAAGATGAAGTCTCAATCCTGAATATATATGCCCCTAATATAAAAGCACCCACATATGTAAAAGAAATATTACTAGAACTCAAAGCATACATAAAACCCCACACACTAATAGTACGAGGTTTCAACACTCCTCTCACACAAATGGACAGGTCAATCAGACAGAAACTTAACAGAAAAATAAGTGAACTCACAGATGTCCTGACTCAAATGGACTTAACAGACATCTATAGAACATTCCAACACCTCATGGAACCTTCTCTAAAATTGATGACATACATGGTAACAAAGCAAAACTCCACAGATACAAAAAAATGGAGTAACCACCTGTGTCATCAGATCATCATGGATGAAAGTGAGAATTTAACAACAATATTACTCTCAGAAAGCCTACAAACTCATGGAAATTGAACAGTGAACTATGGAACCACCCCTGAGTAAAAAAAGAAATAAAGAAAGAAATAAAAGACTTCCTTGAATTAAATGAAAATGAAGACACAATGTATCCAAACCTGTGGGACACTATGAAAGTAGGGCTAAGAGGAAAGTTCATAGCACTAAGTGCCCACATAAAGAAAATGGAGAAAGCTCACATTAGTGACTTAACAGCACACCTGAAGTCTCTAGAACAAAAAGAAGCAGACTCACCCAGGAGGAGTAGAAGACAGGAAATAATCAAATTGAGCTAAAATCAACAAAATAGAAGCAAGGAAAACAATACAAAGAATCAATGAAACAAAGAGATGGTTCTTTTAGAAAATCAACAAGATTGTCAAACCCTTATCCAAACTAACCAAAAGGCAGAGAGAGAACATCCAAATTAACAAAATCAGAAATGAAACAACAGACATGGAGGAAATTCAGAGAATCATTAGGTCATACTACAAAAACCTGTACTCCACAAAATTGGAAAATGTAAAAGAAATGGGTAATTTTCTGGATAGATACCATATACCAAAATTAAATCAAGACCAGGTGAGCAACTTGAATTGACCTATAAACTGCAAGGAAATAGAAGCTGTCATCAAAAACCTCCCAACAAAAACCAGCCCAGGGCCGCATGGATTTAATGCAGAATTCTACCAGAACGTCCAAGAAGAGCTAATGCTCCTTAAAGTGTTCTACATAACAGAAACAGAAGGAACATTGCCAAACTCTTTTAATGAGGCTCCAGTTACCCTGATACCAAAACCACACAAAGACCCAACCAAGAAAGAGCATTACAAATCAGTCTCACTCATGAACATCGATGCAAAAACTCTCAATAAAATATTGGCAAACTGAATCGAAGAACACATCAAAAAAATCATCCACCACAGTCAAGTCAGCTTCATCCCAGAGATGCAGGGCTGGTTCAACATACAAAAATCTATCAATGTAATCCATCATATAAATATACTGAAAGAAAAAAAAAACCCACATTATCATCTCATTAAATGCTGGAAAAGTATTCAACAAAATCTAACACCCCTTCATGATAAAGGTCTTGGAGAGATCAGGGATACAAGGAACATATCTAAACATAATAAAAGCAATCTACAGCAAGCCAACAGACAACATCAAGTCAAATCTAAAGAAACTCAAAGTGATTCTACTAAAATCCAGAACAAGATAATGCTATCTACTCTCTCCATAGCTATTCAACATAGTTCTTTAAGTTTTGGCAATAGCAATAAGACAACAAAATGGGATCAAGATGATTCAAATTGGAAAGGAAGAAGTCAAACTTTCGTTATTGCAGATGATATGATAGTGTACATAAGTGACCCCAAAATCTCTACCAAAGAACTCCTACAGCTGATAATACCTTCAGTGATGTGGCAGGATACAAGATAAAAAAAAATTAGTAGCCCTCCTATACCCAAATGATAAAGAAGCTGAGAGGGAAATCATAGAAACATTACTTTTCACAAGAGCCACAAATAACATAAAATATCTTGGTGTAACTATTGGGGACTGCAGACCCTCAGACCCTGAATTTTCTATGACTCCTTGCCTTCCGAAGTAAACAATTTGTTTTCCTGTGCTTGCAGCTGCTCTAGGCACCAGACCTTCATGAGTTTCTGATGGCAGGGGAGTGGTTTCTGGTGGGCTTGCAGCTGAAAAATCCTGAGAGCTAGGGTGTGGTCATTAGTCAAGAAGAGCCCTATATAAGCTGCCCTGGAACACAATACAAATGGCATTCTTGTTTCAAGGATGACCTGTGTCTCTGTTTGTGTGTGTGTGTTTCAATATCCAGCCCCTTGCCCAACTCGCAAACTGTCCTGAGGTGTACAGGCAGAATGGTACAAGTGGAGGCTCCAGCGAGATAGGGAACTAGGGATCCTTGAGAGATCTCCCTTGGGAATGCTGAGGGTAAATTGATGATGGGTATGTGTCTGTATGTTTTTTACTCCCCAGACCCTTGCCTGATAGCAGTTCTGGGTGATGCAGGCACCACAGGAGGTACCACTGAGATTGAGAACTAGGGACCCTCTGAGGGACATCTTTCAGAAAACTGGCCATCAGGGAAGTAGTAAAGAAAAGACGAGAGGGTGAATTAAAGGATGAGAGCAGATTTTTTTTCAAGTCTGATCTGGTAGAAAAGATCATAAAAATAAGCCACATAAAGATGGAATGTGCACAGAGAATCTGGACTATGAATATTATAGTGTTTTATTCTTTGGCTGGAGAAAGATATTTGATTCTGGGGACTGCTAAGAAAGATATTTTGATGGGCTGGAGAGATGGCTCAGCGGTTAAGAGCATTGCCTGCTCTTCCAAAGGTCCTGAGTTCAATTCCCAGCAACCACATGGTGGCTCACAACCATATGTAATGAGGTCTGGTGCTCTCTTCTGGCCTGCAGGCATATACACAGACAGAATATTATATACATAATAAATAAATAAATATTAAAAAAAGAAAGGTATCTTGATTTCAAAACTTGGATCTAAGGATTTGTTGCATTGGAAAAGAGGTTCTGCTTTTGTTTCCGCAGAAGATGGGAACCTGTGGAATCCTTGCAGACTAATATGGTTTGATGGACTGGGACCCCCCGAAAGGTCGCTGTGAACACCCTGAAGGTCTATTTAAATTATTCACCTGGTCTTGATTTAATTTTGGTATATGGTATTTATCTAAAAAGTCCATTTCTTTTACATTTTCCAGCTTTGTGGCATACAGACTTTTGTAGTAAAACCTAATGATTCTCTGAATTTCTTCAATGTCTGTTGTTATGTCCTCCTTTTCATTTCTGATCTTGTTAATTTGCATGTTCTCTCTCTGCCTTTTGATTAGTTTGGATAGGGGTTTGTCAACCTTGTTGATTTTCTAAAAGAACCAGCTCTTTGTTTCATTGATTGTTGGGATTGTTTTCTGTGTTTCTATTTTGTTGATTTCAGCCCTCAATTTGATTATTTCCTGTCTTCTACTCCTCCTGGGTGAGTCTTCTTTTATTTCTAGAGCTTTCAGCTGTGCTGTTAAGTCTCTAATGTGAGCTTTCTTTGTTTTTTTTTTTTAATGTGGGCACTTAGTGCTATGAACTTTCCTCTTAGCACTGCTTTCATAGTGTCCCATAGGTTTGGGTATGTTGTGTCTTTATTTTGTTGAATTCAAGGAAGACTTTAATTTCTTTCTTTATTTCTTCCTTGACCCAGGGGTGGTTCAGTAGTTGACTATTCAGTTTCTATGAGTTTGTAGGGTTTCTGGGGGGAAGAATTGTTAAATTCTAACTTTTTTCCATGGTGATCTGATAAGACACAGGTGGCTACTAAAATTTTTTTGTATCTGTGGAAGTTTGCTTTGTTATTGAGTATGTGATCAATTTTCGAGAAAGTTCCATGAGATGCTGGGAAGAAGGTATATTCTTTCCTATTTGGGTGGAATGTTCTATAGATATCTGTTAAGTCCATTTTATTCATTACCTCTGCTAGTTCTCTTATTTCTCTGTTCAGTTTCTGTCTGGTTGACCTATTCATTGGTGAGAGAGGAGTGTTGAAATTTCCTATTATTAGTGTGTGGAGTTTGATGTGTGATTTGAGTTCTAGTAATGTTACTTTTACATATGTGGGTGTTTTTATATTAGGGGTATAGTTATTCAGGATTGAGACTTCATCTTGATGAATTGTTCCTGTCATGAGTATAAAGTGTCCATCTCCATCTCTTCTGATTGATTTGAGTTTGAAGTCAATTTTGTTAGGTATTAGTATAGCCACACCCACTTGTTTCTTAGGTCAATTTGATTGAAAAACCTTTTCCCAACCCTTTACTTTGAGGTAATGTCTGTCTTTGTTGTTGAGGTGTGTTTCTTGTAAACAGCAGAATGTTGGATCCTGTTTTTGTAGCCATTCTCTTAACCTGTGCCTTCTTATAGGTGAGTTGAGTTCCTTCTTATAGGTGAGTTGAGTTCATTGATATTAAGTGATATTAATGACCAGTGGTTGTTAACTCCGGTTATTTATTTATTTATTTATTTTTGGTGGTAGGGTTTGTGTGTTTCCTTCCTTTGAGTTGTGCTGATGGAGGGTTGTTAGATGTCTGAGTTATTGTGGGTATTGTTGGCTTCTTTGGGTTGTGGTTTTCCTTCTAGTATTTTCTGTAAGGCTGGGTTTCTGGCTATGTATTGTTTAAATTTCTTTTTAACCTGGAATATCTTGTTTTCTCCATTGATGGTGAAAGAAAGCCTTGCTGGGTATATTAGTCTGGGCTTGCATCCATGGTCTCTTAGTTTCTGCAGCACATCTATCCAAGACCTTCTGCCTTTCATGGTTTCCATAGAGAAGTCAGGTGTAATTCTGATAGGTTTACCTTTATATGTTACTTGACCTTTTTCCTTTGCAGCTCTTAATATTCTTTCTTTATTCTGTATGTTCTGCGTTTTGATTATGATATGGCGAGGGGACTTTTTTTTTGATCCAGTCTATTTGGTGTTCTGTTTGCTTCTTGTGCCTTCATAGGAATATCCTTCTTTAGGTTGGGAAAGTTTTCTTTTATAATTTTGTTGAATATATTTTCTGGGCCTTTGTGCTGTAATTGTTCTCCTTCTCCTACCCCTATTTTTCTTAGGTTTGGTCTTTTCATGGTGTCCCAGATTTCCTGGATGTTTTGTGTTCAGAATTTGTTGGATTTGTTGTTTTCTTTGATCAATGAGTTTATTTCCTCTATAGTATCTTCCTTGTCGGAGATTCTTTCTTCTATCTCTTATATTCTGTTGGTTATACTTGTCTCTGTAGTTCCTGTTCATTCACCCAGATTTTCCATATCTTGTTTTCCTTTGGTTTGTGTTTTCTTCATTGCCTCCATTTCAGTTTTCATGTTTTGAACTGTTTCCATTACCTATTTGATTTCTTTTTCTTGGGTATCTTTGAGGGATTTATTCATTTCTTCAAACCTTTTGTTAGTCTTCTCATCCATTTCTTTTAGGGAGTTTTTCCACATCCTGTTTAATGGTCTCTAACACTTTCATAATGTTATGATTAAAGTCTATTTCTTCTACTTCTTCTGGATGAGGATGTTCAAGTCTTCCTGTTGCATGTTCACTGGATTCTGGTGTTATGTTGTTTTTCAGGTTGTTGGAGGAATTCTTGCATTGGTGCCTGCCCATCTATTCCTTCAAATGCTGTCAGGAGTCTTGGCGGCTTGGTCTGATCTTTGCTGTGGCTGTGTACTTGGGGGTTTTTCTTGGTCTGCTCTCTCTTTGGTCCCCTCAGCACTGGAGTTGGCTCTCAGAACCCCTCCACCCTGAAGTAAGCTGTGGCAGTGGATCTCAGGACCCAGCAGATGGAAAGGAGTTCTTGGGGGCCAGCTGGGATGGGATAGGAAGAGGAAGCCAGTAGCCTGGGAGAAGCCCTGCTGAATGGCCAGAAAGTTTAGGGGATTGAGGGTGCCTGTACTCCGTTCCTGGGGCGTCTGGCCGGCCTGGCGGTCACACACTTACTCCTCTGGATGGATCTCCTGGTTCAGGAGCAGGGTCCCTTGCTGGCCAGGTACCTTGCAGACAAAGGGGCAGGCTTGATAGGTGCAGGCTAGTGGAACAAAGAAACCCCTGCAGTCGTTGCACTCACCACTTTGTTCCCAGACCCTCAGCCCTGAAGCAGGCTGGGTTGGGGGATCCTATGACCCTGCAGCTAGAAAGGGGGGCTTGGGGACAAGCTGGGATGGGATAGGTAGAGGAAGCCAGTAGCCGGGGAGAAGTCCCGCTGAATGGCCAGAAAGTTTAGGGGGTTGAGGGTACCTGTACTCTGTTCCTAGGGCGTCTGTCCGGCCAGGCGGGCACACACTTACCCCCAAGTATTTATTTCTTAAAGGCCAAATTGGAAAGCCTCAATGCAACTTTTTAAAAATTTTTACCTTTTTGTTTTGCAGGTAAAGTGATCCATTTGTAAGGTGGCATATTATAAATGTACTACAAAGTAGCAGGAAATGCTGACCATAGCAAATGCATCTGAAGTACCTTGAATAAAAGAAGTACTATTAGGCAGATATTTCAATCATAACAAGGGCTGGCTGATAGGTTCTCACAAACTTTGGGTTATCTGGAGAGTCATTTATACACTACAGGAGTATTGGCCCATTTGATATTCCTACCCCCCCAACAACAGTCACCCAATCATAATCCTCATTTTGTAGATAAGGAAACAGCACACAAAGGCTAATTCACGCACTCAACCTCAGGAAGCTACACAGATAAAATGGGCATGCAGTACAGCTCCCTGATTCATGTAGTCACACATGGGGCTCCCTGACATTTATGATATTAGGCAGGACTTACACACACCTAATCATATGTCAGTGGTCCTCTCTGGCATTCTGTGTCCTCTGAAATTGAAAGTGATTAATAAAACCACATGTAATATAAAACATACTTGTCTCTTTGTCTTTTCTATTAAGTCTAAATGTTAGTTACCATAAGAAAAAAGAAAGAACTGCAAACATTCTTATGTTTCCATGGATACCAGGGCTTAAATGGAAGATTCTGAGCAATGAATGAATTCCAAAATACAAAATTGTACTGTCTAATATCGCTTTAACATGCTGATAAGTCTTTGTAGAAATGGAATTTATTTTTGAAATCATGAATCAAATAGGTACTATAATTTATGGGACCCATAAAATGTTTAAGAAGCAAATTCTGGACAGTTGAAATGGCTGAGTAGATAAAGGCACTTGCTCCCAATCCTGATAATCAGGAACCCACGTGGTGGAATGC
>PVIU01035315.1:0-10459 GCA_004026605.1 Ondatra zibethicus | reverse complement strand
TTTTTTTTTTTTTTTTTGTGAGCAGTTATCAATTGGAGACAGCTCTCTGGGTTAGAAATGGGAGCTTGTATCTCAGCACGGGTGCCTTGCTCAGCCATCTTCAGAGAAGCCTCCTCCTACAGCAGATAGGAACAAAAACAGAACCACAAGTAGGCAATGGGCAGAGTGAGAGACTTTGGAACATTTGAGTCTAAAAGGGAGGTCTCCATCAAATCCCTTCTCTCAGGGCTTCGGGAACTCTGTGGAAGACGAGGCAAAAAAAAAAAAAAATGTAAGAGCCAGAGGGGATGGAGAGCACCAAGAATACAAGGCCTTCTAAGCACAGCAACACTGCTGACATATGAACGCTTTCGTTTTGGATTCAGGCATCATGCCCTGTCATCTGGCAGGATGCACCTAGGCAGTAGGGCCCTAGTCTGTACGCAGGTGCAAAAGGTCCCTTTAAGAGACAAGCCCTGCCTCTCTCTCTTTGAGCCATTTCCTCTGATGAGGCAGCTGTCTGTCTTTTTCTCTCTCCCTATTTGTCTATACATCCCTCACCTTCTTTCTTTGTCTTTCTCTCTGTCTCCCTTCCTTCCCCTCTACCCTCCTCTCAATGAACTCAAGTTCTGCCTGTGTGGTGTATTTGTCATCTGTCCTTCATGCCATTAGCTATATTTTTAAAAACTTACCGTGATGCTGACTCTATTGCGTGTGGCATGTTTGCATGATGGTACACCCTGACAGGGCCTGCTGAGGTGTTCATTTCACACAGGGACCCAACCTACAGCGAATCTGTTCTCTCCAGAACCTGTAATGCATCTGCTTTCTCATTCACTGGCGGCTTTGATTCTTCACTCTTTTTCTCTGCTCCAAAGACCTAGGAACGTCTGTCTACTCTCTGTTTCTTTTAAATACCCTGTTTGCTTGTTACAACGTGTGAGTCGAAGATGGAAAAAGCCAGCTTCCTCTTGCTCACTTTTCACTTAACTTTATGTGTGAATATAAGCTAGCTTTAACTCTGTGTGTATGCAACTTAAATTCAACTGTGTGTATATTTTCATGTAATTATTGTTAAAAAACAATCATGTTTTAAACAGCCACAGTGAGCTCTTTTAAGCAATCCTAATGAGTTTTGTTTATTGTATCTCCTTCTAGATACAATAAGAAAACAAGTTTCAAATATTTTAAGTTGGTATGTACTTTTAAATGATGATAAAAATATGGTTAGATCTTGTTACAACATACAGTATATGTGATTTAATTCCACTTTAAAATATATTCTATATAATGATAAAACTTAAGATTATAAAGATCTATTTCAGATTAACAAAAGCTGACATCCTCAAACACAAATCTAACCTGTTAAGTTAAAACCAGTTACAGTCAAGCTGGAGGACTCTGGATAAACCATTCCTTCACATCCTCCCCAGCTTGGATCCAGCTCTCCAGGCAAATCCTATACTGTAGTCATAACTCACATATACCCAATAGACAGCCATCAAATGCTCAGAGATCTGTGGAATATGGCATTTAAATGTTTAATTAGAAAGCCTTTTCTGAACAGAGAGACAGGGTGGCTCCTGGCAGCAACCCCTAGTTTCTCCAAAGAAGACAAATGGGCGCAAAAGAACCTCCACCTGAAACTCGCTTCATCAAGTGAGAGTACTAGCTACTGAAAAACCTACCTCTTGCCTAAACTGATGTAAAGACCCCTCCAGACTGCGGATGACAGGACACTGGAGTCGACTACCTCAAGTTGCCTAGGCCAGCATTAGACTGGTCTTTTTCCAAACTCCTAATCCACAGGGTTTTCTGAAGCCTGTCAGGCCCTGTGCTTGCCAGTCAAAAGACAGATGTTGCCCTAAGACTGGCCCTCAGTGACCATGGAGGACCTCAGGCTGGTGATCTAGGTAGTCAATTAGGTAAGTCTCTGTAATTTTTAAATCAATAACTCAGGTAACATTTATCCTTCTAAAGATCTCTCATGCAGTTTGATAACTGGTAGCTTTGCCATCTGCATTCTCAGTTCTCTGTAAAATTCAGTTCACAGGCCTCACTCTTCTGGAGCCAAAACTACGTCTGGACACAGTTTACCTTGTTACCAGGCTCACATGAGAAATGAACTCATAAAACAGATTTCTCCTGAGTGTTAAGGTGATGTCATAAGGATGGGAAAGGAGCAGTTGCTTTAAGGGGCACATGTAAAAACGCAAAGCTCAAGATGTGAATCTAAGAATGTTTTAGGGCCTAAGAAGGTGTTTTGAGGCGTGCAAATGCAAGGTATTAAGGTATGTAGATGCAAGTTATAAAAATCTCGGGATAAGAATGTTTCAGAGTACAAGCAAGTGACTTACGGTATGTAAATGCAAGCTATGAAGGTCTGAGGAGAAAACGTTTAAGTGATGACAAAGGCAAGTGGTTTGAGATGTTTGAAAGAATAAAATACATTTCAGATTTCTCTCTTTCATTATGCTACTGTTATATTGTCCTAATATATGGACTCCAAGGGTCTATAGTCTTAATATTAATCAATAAAGTTCTAATAAACCATTAATCTAGCTTGGGCAGAGTACTGCCACCATCATAACTGCAAGATCAAGATTTTAAATTCTCTTTGGTCATTTTCTATTGATTAAAGGGTACTTTTCATTGTCACTGCCATTTCTGACGTGAGTCTACTGCCGTTTCTACAATACAAATTTCAGTACATATTACAAACAGTGGAAATGCTAATGCGTGTAAAACTTACTTTTTCACAAACTCAAAGAATTCTTGTAAATTCTAGGAAGTCAACTTGAAGAATTCACCTCCATCAGGTCAGATGTACCCCTCCCTATTGCCAGATCCCAAGAGCTCAAGTCTCCCTACATTTCCCCTCTCCTGATACCGTCTCCCTCAGTCACCAGGACCTAAAGAGATTTCTTTCCCCTTAACTTTTCCCCCTAAACTTAATCTTGTCCTCTGTTCTATCAGTACCTTGTCAGGTCCAAGAGACACTGGATAATTCCACAGAGCCTGGACAGCCATGAAACAACCAACTACCCCAGGGCATGGCAGCACCCCAGCTTCTTCAGGTCCCCCAAGATTTCAGTGCCCACAAATCTGCAGGAAGCAGTCTTGACAACCTGGTGCCCCTATCCCTGTCCCACCTGCTATCCCTCTTGGTCTCCCCACCTTTTTATAGTGAGAAAACGTTGGGAATGTTAGGATTCAGGCATTATGCTGGTTTGCCCTGTCATGGTAGGATGCAGCCAGACAGTACCCTGGCTAGTCCAGAGTCTTTGTATGCAAGTGCAAAAGGTCCTTTTAAGAGACAAGACCTATTCTCTCTTTTCTTTCTTTCTGCTACTTCATCTGAGGAGGCAGTTTTCTGTCACTCACTCTCTCTCACACAGTCCTCACTCACGTAGGATCCACAAAAGTCCCAATTCTCACTGAAAGCATAACAACCAAGTGTACGCCAGCCTGTATAGAGCCTTCACAAGTCTAACCCAGAGGCAGTGAGTTTCTTATGGCAGATTGTTTTCTTTTAGAGATTATAATGATATAATTACATCATTACTCACTTTCCTTTCCTCTGTCCAAACCCTCCCTTCTGTATACCCCTTCTTGTTCTCTTTCAAATTCACAGTATCTTTTTCTCTTTTTCCATTAATTGTTGTTATATACATATATGTATGATATATTTATGTGTGTGTGTGCGTGTGTGTGTGTATTTCTAATATATAACCTAATCAGTCTGTATAAAGCTGCTTGTATTTATTAGGTCTCAAAGAAACTTGGGGTAAATCTCACTCAGTAGCTGTCACTCCTTCCAGCAATTCTCATCCGTCTCCCTACCTTAAAGCTCTCCCTCTCCAGGCCTTGGCTTCTGTTTCCCTTCCCCCAGCTTTTCTGTCCTGTATAACCTCAGCCATTTTGGCTACAAGGTCTCTTGCTCACTTGGCACTTGGCTGGCTCTGCTCCTGGATCTCTTCTGATCTTCTCCTCATCCTGTCTTGTTCTCCTTCCCCTCCTCTCATAACCCAGTTCATTCTGTTGGCCATGTTTAGTCAGGACCCTTCCAGATGTCTCTGGCTGTACTCTCACTCATATCAAATATACAATAAACTGTCTCTGAAACCATACCCTGTAGAGGCTCATGTCTGTTGTCGGAGGCTGCTTGTTTGTTTCCTGGCTGCCCAGACCCAGAAACTGGGCAAATTAATTAAAACATTGCTTGGCCTATTAGCTTATGCATATTTCTAGCTAGTTCTAATATCTTAATATCTAATATCTTAAATTAACCCATTTCTATTAATCTGTGTATCACTACATAGTTGTGGGCTACCAGTAAGGTTCTGTTCGGCATCCAGCGTCTGCCTCCTATGGCAGCTACTTGGCTTCTCCTTGACTTCGCCTACTCGCTCTATGTATCATTTCAGTCTGGCTATATTCTGTTAAGCCATTGACTGTAAGAAGCTTCTTCATTAGCCAATGGCAATAAAACATATTCATAGCATACAGAGGGGAATCCCACATCACATGTCCTTGTTTTTTCATTCACTGATATGTTTTAGTGGTTTCAACATTCTTAATTTTAGAAAAGCATACCACTAGGACAGTCTAGGTGGAGCTTATTAGTAAAAGAAACACAACCAAGTTCAAGATCAGGAATTCCTTGTCTTTTGAGTTCTGTTCTTTATCAGACATTAGGGTTCTTTGCAAAGTCACTGCTTGCATTTGCAACTATGTACATTAAGAATGGATTCAACATTTTTCTTCCCCTAAACTAAATGCAATCTAGAAAGGCAATTATGATAAAATGCTGAATCATTAGCCTAGAATTACAGCAAAGAACCAAAATTGAAATCAAAGTACACCAAACATTTTCACCATCTAAATGGAGAATTAGACTCTCAGTAAGGAGGCTGCGTTATGCCCATTTACTTCAGAATTTGCCATCAGTCATGACATAAAAGATCCAGCCCAAATCATGTGAATGAGGGGAGCTTTGAGATAAACTCTCATAGCTGATATGGAGGCTCACACTTGCAATGCAAGCACTTAGGAGACTGAGATAGGAAGAGTACCGTAAGTGTACGGCCACCTGAGATACATCGTGAATGCCAAACCAACCTGTACTACAGTGCGAGACCTTGTTTGTTGTGTGATATTTTGATCGTGTTCTAACAATGCTTGCTTGGAGCCAGAGGTTGTAGCTAGCCATTAGTCAACAAAAATTAATTACAAAGGCTTTGGAGGACTGTAGACAGGACAGAAAGTAGTAAGGTGGGGGTAGAGAGAGATCTCAGCCCTTTTGGAAGAAGGAAGGCGGTAGAAGAGGACTTGTGGCTTCTTTGCTTCTCTGATCATTCAGGTTCTTACCCTGATACCTGACTTCTAAATTTTTATTGATAAAGAATAATTAGAATAATGCTTCACTTGTTTAAAATAAAACAAAACAGAATAAAAAATATATGAACTCTAAACTATCGTAAAGATGGATGAATGATTATAGAAAAGCACACATACTACTGGATAAAAAAATGAGGACATGACTGTTCCAACATGTGGTTAAGCAGAAGGTTTATTGTAGATATGAGGGAGAGAGTTCAGTCAGTGGCATCTGGAAGCCAGAATAATCATGGCCAACACAGGAGCGGTAGGGGAGTGAGAGAGGAAGAGGAAAGGGCAAGTGGATTGAGAGAGATCCAGAAGCTGAAGTAAGGAGAAAGGAGAGCAGGAAGGCATGAAAGCACAAGTCCAAATGACTGAGTTGAATAGGGTCCAGAAGCTGGGGGAAGGGAAATAAGTCCAGCCCTCGGGAAGGAGAGGTTTAAGGTAGGGAAAAGGGTGAGAATTGCTGGGTGGATCCGCAGGTACTGAATGGGACTTTTCTTGGGTTTCTTTGGTACCTGACTTTTTGGTTGGAAGCTTCACCCCAACCTCTGGCATCCATATACCCAAAGAATCTGGGATGTTTGGGTGAAAGCGTCGCCTCAGCCCCTGGCATCTATATATCCCCCAAAAGACTGGAATGTTTGGGTGAAAAGTTTCCTTCTCTGGGAGTTGTCTCAGCCCAGGCGACACCTCCGAGAAAGCCCCCCAAACAGTGACCCCTCCCCAGAGATGCTCAAGACCACTCCCACTGCCCCCCAGAGAACAAACACATAGTTTCCTGGTCTTCCTTCTGCGTCTCCTCTCTGAGGTCCTAGAAGGCCACCCAGGAGCACTGGCATCTATTTAACCTGGGCTTTTTCTAATTCGGTTTGATTTGGTCTGATTTGGATTATTACATTGGTGGAGAGGTTTATCAGGTCATAAAAACTTTTCATCATCTGTCCCATGGAGGGAGCTGTTTTTCCCACCAACTCAGGGCCACATGTTTGGAAACACCCTTCTCCTCTACACCTGCTCTCCACCAGGCTAAGATTGGCTTCGTCTGGGTAAGTTCTGAGTTCTAAGTAATTGCCTTAGAGGCCCAGTGTCTCATGTGGTTTTCAGGCCACCCTGTGGAAGATGCAATCATGCAAGGTGCCTGACCTGACCATGACAAGGACCTGTCTTGTTCTGGTGGAGACAAGGGTCTGCCTTGTCTCTGTGGGGTTCCTTTGTCAGGAAATGTCCTTTCAAGGAATTCCTCACCCCACTCTTTTTTTTGACACAAAAGTCTACCACAGTGGATGAGTTGCTTTAGGCTTTTGGTTTGGCATAGACTTGCGGGATGGACACTCACAATTCAAGGTCTAACCTCCAAATGCCCTTGGGCTGCCTTTAAAAAAATCCTTTTAAATGGGGGTTATCTGACACATATGTCCCTTAAAGCCTAAAAATTTTTGCTGGCCAAAAACAAACAAGCCCCCCATATACCCATAGTTTCTGGATGCTGTGCTCCCACTCCCACTTCCCCTCCCAACTTCCCCTCCCTGCTTCTCTCGCTGTTTGCTGTTTGTTACATGTTTCCTGGCATGTAATCTGGTCATGCTGCGATTCTCTGTACAACGAATCCATTCCACCATCTTTCTACTCTAAAACTGAATAGGTATTCCATCCTTATGTCTCTGTTCTCCCTTACAGCATCTGCTAATCTGGTCCTTAATGGGACCACCTGTGTGCTTGCCTGACTTCACCAGGGTTTTTAAGTTGATCAGCTGACACAGTTTCCAAAAAAAAAAAAGTTTTGCTTGTTTGTTTATATATATGTAAATAATATGGGCACAGTATGCTTGTTTTATGTCTCTGTGTTTGTTTCCACAATATGATTGTTTTATGTCTGTGTATGTATGTGTGTTTGTTTTCACAGTATGCTTGTTTCATGTCTATGTGTATATGTTTGTTTGTTTCTACAGTATGCTTGTTTTATGTCTGTGTGTGTATGTGTGCTTGTTTTAAAGTCTGTAAAACTTGTAATTCCAGATTGCAATAGCTCTGGGAAAATACAAACGTGGATAGCCGCCATTTTTTACCTCAGCACCATCTTTGGTAAGTGTACCCACATGTGCTAGACCTACCAAGGAGACATTCTGCCTCCAATATTCTTTGGATTACTAAAATATTCCTTCTAATCTTCTTGTCTCTACTAGCATTGATAATCTGTAACTGATTGGGCAAACTATATGTCTAAATTTAACTTATGTCTAATTTACATATAATAATGTTAATTATACGAAACAGGCAGTGGTACCCTGATTCTCAAGTGCCTTTACAGATTTGAGAGTATGACATTTAACAAAAGAACTTTTTATGACAAAGATATGTCAGCTTATGCAGCATGCTATAGTTCCTCCAAAAAGATGCATGGTTGCGGAAGACCTTCTGCCTGGAGGCTTGCCTTTGAATGTGGCAAAGCCACCCACACAGCAAAAAGTCACCTTCTAACTCATCAACTTCCTGAAGGGATTGATCGTCTCATCCTGCCATGACAGGTAGACTGCCCCCCCCCACCAGGAAATCTTTGGGCCTCCTGGACTCAGCAGCTAAAGGCAAGTCCCACTTCTAAGACTGGTGTTCGCCAAAGACCATGGAGAGACTTGGGATTGCCTGTGTAGCTAAAAAAAGCTGTCTCATTTTTGCTTATTTATCTCTCTTATATCTATCTAATGCCATTTGATGAGTTAAGGTACTGGTAGTTCATTACTTCATTTCTTAAGTTTCCTGCTAAAAATACAGACAGATATACCTCCTTCACAGGCTTAATAGTCCAGAATTAACACATTTCAGGTTTATCTTTAGAGGTTCAGAGTTTCCAATTTCCTTTATCTGGTCCAGTAAAAACTAATAGCCCCTAGAGCCTATTTTAACTACACCCATTTCCAAGCATATTTTACAGATTGTCACTCCTCCTGTCGGGGCCAAGACCAACTTACAGAGGGTCTTTCAGACAACACCAACAACTACACTAGCTCCTGGAACTTCACCATTGGTACCACCCCTCCAGGCTCAAATGGGCACCTACCTAACAACTAAAATCTGGTTTTAAAAGGCATATCTGCTCTCATGTCTCATTCATTCACCTGTGCCTCTCCTGTACAACCAGGGAACTTTTCTGTCCCATTCTTTCTGGCAGTTAATGACTATTCTTCTTCTCTTAGCCACCTGCCTTCTCATCTCCCTTAAGGAACAGATTCCTGAGGTCTCCAGGATGGCAGTTAACCAGATGCCTTTCCAGCCACACCACCCACTGAGAGTGAGCCCACAAACTCCCAACTCTCTTCTCCCCTATATTATTCCATACACACAGGAAGTAGCCAGACTTGAGCCAAAGCCCCTATACCCAAAGAATCTGGGATGTTTGGGTGAAAGCATTGCTTCAGCCCCTGGCATCCATATATCAAAAAAGAGTCTGGAATATTTTGATGGAAAGTTCCATCCCAAGACCTCTCCCCTGGGAGTTGCCTCAGTCCAGGCTACACCTCTGAGTAAGCCCACCAAACAGTGACCCCTCCCCAGAGATGCTCAAGACCACTCCCACAGGGTATTTAAACTTCCCCCCAGAGAACAAACACATGGCTTCCTGTTCTTCCTTCTCCATTTCCTCTCTGGCGGCTGGAATGTCACACCCAGGAACACTGGCATCCATTAAACTTGGGCTTTTTCTAATTCGGTTTGATTTGGATTGTTGTGTTGGTGGAGAGGTTTATCAATATGTAAAAACTTTTCACTGACATTTAAGTTTTTTGTTGATGATAAAGGACCAAAGTAATTTCTTCTTTAACTATTTCCTGTTGAAATGTGGGTGTTTTGTAGGGAGTCAGGAAGGTTGGATTGATGGTTGAAGAACAACAGAAAGGGAGGAGTGTAGACGGGAAGAAGTGTCTCCCTACCTGCTTGCTGCCCTGGTTCTGGGAGACCATCTGGGGCTCGTAAAGTGCATGCAGTTTTGGAGTCTGGGGCTGAGGAAGTGCAGAGAGCTTTGGAGCTGTCTGGGATGCAGAGGCTCACTATGGTTGAGATTCCATTAGAAACATCTAGGGCTAGATCATTTGGAGTACTTTGCAGTCTTCAGTTGATTGGAAATCTTCTGGGACAGATATAGATTAGGGACAGAAGGTAAAGTTAAGGAGTTTATAGTGGTGTGGGAAGCCCCTCTGCATGTGCATTGCTTTTATTGGTTAATGAATAAAAAAGCTATTTTGGCCTGTGATAGGGTAGAATAGAGCTAGGAGGGGAAAACTAAACTGAATGCTGGGAGAAAAAAGGCAGTCAGGGAGACACCATGTAGCCCTGCAGGAGACAGATGCTGGGAACGGAACTTTATCTGGTAAGCCACAGCCACATGTCGATACACAAATTAATGAAGATGGGTTAGTTTAATATATAAGAGCTAGCTAGCAATACACATAAGTAATTGGCCAAGCAGTGATTTAAATAATATAGTTTTTGTGTGATTATTTCGTGGTCTGGGCAGCCAGGAACGAACAAGCAGCTTCCCCCTATAAAATGGTGTGCCAACACGGTCAACTATATCTGTTTGCTAGCAGTAAGCAGAGGCATGATTCCTTTAAGAGAGGTCTTCATGATGGCAGCAAAGTAATAATAATAATAAAACAAAAACAAAATGCTGTAGTTTTGAAGTGGTGGCTTCCTGGGCCCTGCTGCCAGCATGAACTCTGACTCTTTCAGGAGGTCCAGCTATGGATCATTTAAATGGGGTTTATGAACAGATTGCTACAACTTGCTTAATAGCAACATAGAACTGCTGCAACCCGACCCAAGATCTGGGGCAAAGAGAATGGCTTTCAGAGGCAATGAATGGACCTCTGTAATGTTGGACTAGGTGGAGCCAAAAGGCAAAGCAGTCTTAGTCCTAGTAATGATGCATAACATTTTAAGAAGCACTCCTGGACAGAAAAGGATTTCAGATACACAATAGGACAGATTCAAACATAAAAGACCTCTAAATGAGACATGGTGTCCTTAAAAAATGTACATAGGCTTGGGAGAGAAAAGAAAAAGGGTAAAGATACAGTAAATGTAATATAAAAGAGTACAGACA
>PVIU01035314.1:0-10439 GCA_004026605.1 Ondatra zibethicus | reverse complement strand
AATCGCTTACTGTAAACAAGAACCTTACCTCAGTCTTCTTTACAGGACTGATATTGCAAACAGTTCCCATATTTACATACAATTAGTCTCATGGAATATTCATCTTCCTCTCATACACTCAACAGGTAAAATGTTTATGTGATTGTTACAGGCATATCACTGCAGGGTTAATTTTACCCAGGAAGATTACATCACACAAAGTTTCCCACCCGGTGATCTGTTGTTATTCTCTCTTTCCATTTAGATATATTCTTTCATGGCCCAGACTTCCCTGGGAATTGTTGTATATCCCAGGCTGGCATCAAATTTGTCATCCCCTGCTGCGTCTCTCAAGTTCTGAGATAGCAGCATATGATACATTATTCTATATCGGTATGATTCTCAGGATGGAAAGAGCAATGTTACTCTATTTAATTATCTGATGGACAACTGGGGGATGTGAAATTCTTTGAACTCTTAATGCAGACAGGAAGAGAGCAGGCTCACCCATTGTGTTGACGTGTAGCATACAGTGTTGCACATTATATAGAAACAGGGATATTTCCTTATCCGCTCAGCTGTAAAAGAATAGAAGCCAAGAAAATGTATTACAAGAGTGAATGATGACACAGTAGCTACCTAAAATTATGTTATGATGCCCTAGGAAAGTCCTTCTGCCTGCCTGGTGGAAGTAACTGAGGACACTGCTTGGGTTTCTATTTGTACTAATCTACTCTCATTCTTTATACTCTCTCTAGAGAGTTACATGTGTATGCGACCAAAACTATAACCCTAACTAGTGGTAATAAGTAATTTACAATTGCTAAATGTTTTATTTAAAGTTAGGTGGGAGCTAATATCAGGTACTAGGGCTTTTGTATGCTCTTACACATAAGCCAGAGGTCTTGTGCCAATTACCATTTATGTTTGTTTTGTTTATGAATTCATGAATTGGAAATATAGTCACTGAGTGTATTACAGGATTCATAGAAATGGTCTAAGTTGGGCAAGATTCAATTTCTTATTTGCATTTTACTTTATCCTAAGAAAAAGGCAGTTATATTTCTTCAAGATATCAGATATTAGCAGACAATTACAACTATCAATATACTTAAAAATTCCCTTCCTCTGCTACATAGATAAATGTGTTATATGGTTATACGTACAACCACATTGGGATTATATGATTCTTCCAAATCTTAACTTAAGGAGTCTAGGTTTAAATGTGCTTCATGTCTGAAGATTTTTTACCCAGGAGGATTAGCTTGTGCAATGATGTGTTTTCCAAGTTGTTAAACATTATTCCAGGTCAATGCTCCTAAATCAATAAATTACTTCTTAATCAAAACTCAATCTCTCACACATTGCTATGTTTTTTGGTTCTGTAGACTAATGCAATTTGCATATTCTAATTAGTAACTTTTGTTTCTAGCAAGTAATCATCAAGGATTATCTATTTTCATTACTGATTCAACAAACAAGAACATACTTTTCTTATTCTGACTTTGTTTACCTTTTCAGAATTCATATAGCATACATTTAAGAGGTGTTCTGAAAATTTTCAGGATATATTTATCTTAAATCCCTGATATTATAACATTCAGCATACTAAACACTGTTTGCTAGTTTTGTAAGATTTTTTTTTCATTTTTGCAATTGTTTAGGGCATATATACATGTAGCTGAAAAATTTGGTTCCCTCCCTCACTATTCTCACTAGTGCATATGTGTAATATGGTCCTAGTTTAGGTTAAAAAATGAAAATGAGAGGCAAAACTGATTCATAAATAAAAAGTTAAGTGCACTGTTTGCCTCTTTTCTTAATTATAAGAGAGCTTTTAAGAAATATCTTGAGTGATTGGATTAGGGCTTAAGAACACACACTGCTCTTGCCGAGGGCCTGAGTTAGATTCCCAGTCTGGTGGCATAGCTTCAGGGGTTTCAGCACCATTTTCTATTCTTTGTGAGCATCTACACTCATATCCATGCACATATAGACAAACAATGCAAAATACAGTAAATATTTTTTAAAAACGGAAACATTTTGATACTGTTATATCAACAGAAAATAAAGTGGAAATGTGGGCCTATTATATACAGACAAAATGAAATAAATTTACTGTTGTGTTCTTTTTTTAAACTATGAAATGGGATCTATAGACATGGTACATTATATTGCAAATTTTTGAACACTTTGGATCAATTTACTATCTATATTTATGCTAGAACAAATATATTATATATCTGTGTATCTATATCCAACTACTTAACACAAATATACCTTAAACACATCTAAACATGGACACTTAACACAAATAATATTTGGTGAAATAAAACATTCATTGTAACATATTATATGTTATGTTTTAAATGTTACACATTTTATTACAAACATATATACTTTTATCAAACTATACTAAGCAATATCTTGAAAAGTTATTAACGTTCATTTCTTGTAGATAATCTTAAAATGCAAACAAAATAAGCATAACTGCTTCTATAAACACATGGACTTTTGAAAATCTCTCTCTTAGATTCCAGGACAAATAATGACTTTCAGAAAAATAACAGCATTTTAGTACAACAGAAGCAAAAAAAACCAAACAGTTTTTTAGGCTAGTCGATCAAGTTCAAAAATACAAGTCTGAAACCAAAAATAAATGGCCAATGCGTAAAAATGTGAAGGACTTTTGCCACATCACCTAGTGTCCAATTTTCTTAGTGCCCAGCATTGACCTGGCGGTGCTGAGGTGAGTTAGATAGAATTGCCTATGTCAGTCACAAGGAACAGCTTGATTGCTCAGCCATCCTTTACAATCACCCACTGAACCAGGTAGAGGTGAAATAGTGTATATAGCAAAGTCATGAAGATTGATGGCGCCCAGCTGCTTCCAAAGGTACCCGATTCTGCATGCAAACCACTTGACACATGAACTGATGGAAAACAAAGGGTATTTGTGCAGGAAAAGGGCTGCAGCAAGCTTAATTTCCATATCCATTTGCACAGCAAAAGCAAGATCTAATAGGTCCCTGAGAAATCAGCAAAGCCATGATAAGAATTCAAAGCCACAAACTAAATAAAAAGAGATTATTAGCTACATCGTGGCAGGCAAACAGTAAAGACTCGGTGATCAATACTTGACAAGAGTCATGCCACAAACTTCATGTATAGGTCAGACTCACACACTGTCTTTTAAATAAATCGACTGACTCTTGGACAAGGCACATAAAATGTCACTTTTTATCTCTCAGTAGATATTTTCTTCTGGGGGGGGATATCCATTCACTTCTCTGAGAGATTTGATCGAAAAGATAGTCACTCCTGATATAAGGTTTAAAGGAGAAAACCGCAATCAAGTGGAAATTTTTGTCAGTACCTTAATCTCTGATTTGTAGAAGGTTTTGCTTTGGGATATTTGGTATGTCTGAGGATTGCCACCAAAGAGCCCTTCTGTTCTTTAATGGCGGCACTAAATCTTAACAAACGTGAGCATGAAAACTATTGTGCTGCACTTGTGAGGCATATATCAAAGTTATATTTTTTAAAGCTAGGAAAGGCAGTTGAATCATGCATACTCTTTATGGGGCTCTGATCAGGCTGATAAAGGCAGTTCAGCTTCAATAAATGCTTTTTAAGTGAATGTTTTGGAAAGTGAATAGGAAATTCAAAGCTCACACTGTCACCAAACTGCTCCCACAGCACTTTGATCACTCTGCTCCTGACATTTTGTGGAAAATGTCTTGTTTTCATTAAAATGTTGGCATCTAGAGACCAAGAAAGTTAACTGTAGTCACTGAAAGTATAATCTACAGTAAATCATGGAATGGCATGACTTATTAAGTACTTTGTACACATTCCTTAAAAGAAAACCATTTCCCTGTGGGGTCAAATACAGCATTGCACTTGTCTGAAAAACAGTTCATATTGTTAAAAAGAATGACAAATACAAAAGATAAATCAAACAGTGGCATATTGCCCAAGGCAAAAGAAAACTAGAGTCATATCATTTTCCTTTTCCAATAGATAAGAATTATATAACATAAAGTGATGCAGTGCATACTGTTTTGAAATTAAGTTCCCAGAACCTCTCTCTAATTTGAAGGACAGAAAGTGAAAGTGTTAGGACCCAGATTGCTTCAGCAGTTTTCTGACCACAAGTGTCACAGTTTGAAATGTGTAGCTTCTGTAACTCAATTGGTTTGTCAGAAAGTGGGATGACTGTGAAAATGAAAAGGCAGGTACCTGAAAGTGTCTGAGAGAGGTATTGTTATGAAATTGAGTCAAGATCCCTTATGCATTCAGAAATATTTAAATCAAAAAGTCATGATGACTGAAAGACATATACTGTATTGTATTTTTCCACATTCTACTTAAAACCTACTATGATATTACCTGTAATATTTAATATAGTTTTCAAAGGTTTTTCTTTAATTTATTTGGCTACTCATGGCATTCCCCCTAAGTTACCACATGCATTTATGATAATTTTCATTAGCTTCAATGTATTAAAAATCATATGATAAGCTCATGCTTCTGAAAATATTGAGATCAATATAGATGGACTTCAAATTGAAGCTCTAAATTACAAGAATGCATTCACAATAAGACAGGTACACATACACACACATATACACATGCACACATACACAAATACATACACAGGTTTACACAGATATACACATATAGCATCTAATTGAAAAATATGGGTCATTTACTTAATATCAACTTTATTGTTATAAACAATATATGGGTTTGTATCACTATTCCCCAACATTTAGATTCATGTTATGGTTAACAATGGGAAAATAAAATCTTTGATAGGAAAAAAACAGGGTCATCTCTCCTGGATGAGGGTAACTGAGTTACTAGAACAAACCCCCACAGTGTGACAAGCTAGAATAACAAAAGCAATAATTTTCTTGGAAAGGTGAAAGCACAAAAATATTAAAATATAAGTAAGTATCAATAATTACTTTAAAAGATATAGAACTGATGAAGAAAATACATCAGTGGAAACTCTTTGCTTCCCCAGAAATTAAATCTAAAGATTGCAGCTAAAAACCAGAGAGTATAGTGTTACCAAACATCAACAAAAGTTCAGGAGATGGACTTTTTCTATATACTGTATAAGGAGCATAGTATAGTGAACTTCATTACTGAGGATCTAGAGGTCTGAATATTACAAAGAAATAATTTCATAATGGCAGAGAAACACAGTTTGATAAATAGCAGTATCTTTTTCCTTTCTCAATTATTTCTCCAAATTAATTTTCTAAATATAGCATCAATATAGAAACAAAAGTAGAAAAGCATACAAGAAATAAAACAACTTATGGAAAAATGGGTAAAACAAAAGGAAATGTTAGAAATGAAAATTTAAAACAAATTATAATTTTTCTTTTTAAGAACTAACCTGATACAAAATTTGGAATGAAGCTTAGATAAATTAAATAAAAGGTTAAAATTAATAAAAGCAAAAGGATTCAATATTACATATTAAAACCCAGGGGGATTGTTAACTAATTGTAATATAAGGCCTAAGAATCTATTGAATAGTTTCAAAACATCTAGAAAGTGATTAATTAATTTTTGGCTTCACTAAATCTCATTGTATAAAATGCATTTAATATCAGGCCAACAACCTATGGCTAGACAGAACATAGACCCTTGGAGGGATCCTACTGTTTTATCCTGCTAAAGTAACACACTTTTAACACAAATCCCAATGATGTCATTTTACCCATAGATCGATGCATTTCTCAGTCTATATCAGAGAAGTTTCCATTTGTAGGAAATGATGATCAACATAGAAACTCACAACCCACTAATATTTAGAAACCAAGATTTGTAAAATGTTACCCTTAAGGGTTATATAGGTATTGTGCCCCAATTGCAAAGGTTCAGAGATCATTGCAGAAAAGAGAAAAGAAAGAT
Source organism: Ondatra zibethicus (assembly GCA_004026605.1). Taxonomy (NCBI): domain Eukaryota; kingdom Metazoa; phylum Chordata; class Mammalia; order Rodentia; family Cricetidae; genus Ondatra; species Ondatra zibethicus. The sequence continues at coordinate 4,526 of PVIU01035314.1, read as the reverse complement.
TGTGAGCCAGAAACAGTGATACACAATAAGGAAGTATCTTCTGGATACTACAGGGAAGCTGTACATGCGAACTGATAGCTACCAAAGCACCCAACAGGAGCAAAACCTGGGAAAGCCCAAGTTAGACCAAATTCCTGCATGGGTGGGGAATTGTGTTCATAATTACACCTTCAGTAATTAGCAAATAGCAACTGTTACCTGCAAGTAAATGGAGATAGAATTTTCTCTAAGACAATATGCTTTGATAAATGGAGCACACTCCATTGGAAGACCACATATCCAAAAATATCTGGGACCATAAATTGATCATTTGATTGTTAAAGAATATATACATGTGCCAGTGTTTACTAGGGGGAAGACAGCACAGAATGAGGATCCCATCATCTTTTTTATTTTTTAAATAGACATTTATTTCTCACACAGTATATCATAAGTACATTTCCCCCTCCTTCTGTTCCTCACAGCTCTTCCCACCTCCCTGTCAAACTGGATCCACTCCCTTTCTGTCTTTAATTAGAAAATAAACAGGCTTTCAAGGGATAATATAAAAAATAAAATATATATAAGTTTTTAGGAAGATAATACAAAATAATAACAGATAAGTATCACACAAATGGCCAGCCATGGTATGCAGAGAAATCATCTTTACATTTCCTAACCTCAATGCTTTTACGGATACACAAATACTTGCAATGTCAGTATTATGATGAATTTATATAAAATTAAATTTTCAGAAAGAGGCATAAGAATAATTTCCTAAAAGTCTTTAAACAATTTAGAACTCTAGTATTAAACAATATCAAGAAGAAATCTAAAGCATGATGAATTGCCACATACAATACTGAACATCTAAATGAAATGAAAGTGACAGAATAAAAACAAAAATTGACATGTGACAAACAAACTATGAAGATGATTATGGTCAGTTTTGCAGAGGCAGTGACTAGCAGCTTGGTGGCTTTAATGATCATTAACTTTATTTTAAAGTGGTACATCATGCTGAGATGTTTGTGTTACTTTCTTTCTGTTTGTGCTGCTGTGGGTAACATAATCTGCCTCCATCAGCGAATAAAATCACTGTGGAGCTCACTTTTGAAATTTGTATGTGACTTAATACAGAGCAACAAAGGAATTACCTCTCCAATTGTCCAATTTCTTTTCTTTTTCCATATTCTTTTATTTTTTTTCCATTCAAAACAAATTTACATTTCCTCCACTTCTTCCAGTCCCCTCCAGCTCCCCCCCACCTCCCTCCCGCTGCTTCCTTAAAAGAGGGCACGGTTCCCAGCCCTGTGGGAAGTCAAAGGCCCTCCCCTCTCCATCCCGGCCTAGGAAGGTGTGCATCCAAATAGACTAGGTTCCCAAAAAGATAATACATGCAAAGAGATAGGTCCTAGTGTCATTGTTGATGTCTTCTCAGTCGGCCCCCATTGGCAGCCACATTTAGAGAGTCCAGTTTGATCATATGCTCATTCAGTCCCGGTCCAGCTGGATTTGGTGAGCTCCCATTAGATCAGGCACACTGTCTCGGTGGGTGGTTCAGCCCCTTGTGGTCCTGACTTCCTTGCTCATCTTCTCCCACCTTCTGCTCTTCAACTGAACCTGGGAGCTCAATCCATTGCTCTAATGTGAATGTGGGTCTCTGTCTCTATCTCCATCCATTGGATGAAATTTCTATGGTGGTGATCAAGATATTCATCAGTGTGACTATGGGACAATGCTAGTTCTGGCACCCTCTCCTCTGCTGCCCAAGGAACTAGCTGGGGACATCCCTGTGGACACCTGGGTTCTCCTCTAGAGCCAAGTATCTTGCCTGTCCTAAAATGACTCCCTTAATGTGGAGATCTTATTCCCTTCTCCAATATCCACCTTTCCTCCATCTTTACCCTCCCATTCTCCCAAGCTCTCCCCAGTCCTTCCCTTCTCCCTTCTCCTTCCCCCTCTCCCCTTCCCCTATCCCCTCTACCTCCACCTCTATCCCAGCCCTCATATTCCCAAATTTTGACTGGCAATCTTGTTTGCTTCCAATTTCCAAGAGGATCTATATATGTTTTTCTTTGGATTCACCTTGCTATTTGGCTTCTCTGGGTTTGTGAGCTATAAGCTTAGTGTCCTTTGTTTTGTGGCTAGGGTGCACTAATGAGTGAGTACATACCATAATCATCTTTTTGGGTTTGGGTTACCTCACTTAGGATAGCGTTTTCTATTTCCATCCATTTGCCTCCAAAATTCAAGATGTCATTTTTTTTTTTTTTTACCATTTAGTATTACTCTAATGTTAACACATTCCACACTTTCTTGATCCATTCTTCCATTGAGGGGAACCTAGGTTGTTTCCAGGTTCTGGCTATTACAAATAATGCTGATATGAACATAGTTGCACAAATGCTTTTGTAGTATGATTGAGCATTGTTTGGGTATATTCCCAAGAGTAGTATTACTGGATCCTGAGGTAGGTTGATTCCCAATTTCCTGAGAAACTGCCACACTGATTTCCAAAGTGGTTGCACAAGTTTGCATTCCCACCAGCAATGGATCAGTGTTCCCCTTACTCCACATCCTCTCCAGCATAGGCTGTCATTGGTGTTTTTGATTTTAGCCATTCTGACAGGTATAAGATGGTATCTCAAAGTTGTTTTGATTTGCATTTCCCTGATTGCTAAGGAAGTTGAACATGACCTTAAGTATCTTTTGGCCATTTGAACTTCTGAGAACTGTTGAGAATTCTCTGTTCAGATCATTACCCCATTTTTTAATTGGGTAATTTAGCATTTTAATGTCTAGTTTCTTGAGTTCTTTGTATATTTTGGAGATCAGACCTTTGTCTGATGTGGGATTAGTGAAGATCTTCTCCCATTCAGTAGGAAGCCTTTTTGTCTTAATGACAGTGTCCTTTGCTTTACAGAAGCTTCTCAGTTTCAGGAGGTCCCATTTATTCATTGTTGCTCTTATTGTCTGTGCCACTGGGGTTTTACATAGGAAGTGGTCTCCTGCGCCCATGTATTGCAGGCTACTTCCCACTTTCTCTTCTATCAGGTTAAGTGTGGTCGGTTTATATTGAGGTCTTTAATCCATTTGGATTTGAGTTTTGTGCTGGAGATAGATAAGGATCTATTTTCATTCTCCTATGGGTTGACATCCAATTATGCCAGCACCATTTGTTAAAGATGCATTCATTCTTCCATTGCATACTTTTAGCTTCTTTGTCAAATATGAGGTGTTCATATGTTTGTGGATTAATATCCGGGTCTTCGATTCGATTCCATTGGTCAACATCTCTGTTTTTATGCCAATACCAAGCTGTTTTCATTACTGTAGCTCTGTAATAGAGTTTGAAGTCAGGGATAGTAATGCCTCCTGAAGTTCCTTTATTGTATAGGATTGTTTTGGCTATCCTGGGCTTTTTGTTTTTCCATATAAAGTTAGTTATTGTTCTCTCAAGGTCTGTGAAAAATTTTGTTGAGATATTGATGGGGATTGCATTGAATCTATAGATTGCCTTTGGTAGAATTGCCATTTTTACTATGTTGATCCTACCAATCCAGGAGCATGGGAGATCCTTCCATTTTCTGGTATCCTTTTCAATTTCTTTCTTCAAGGTCTTAAAGTTCTTGTCAAATAGATCTTTTACTTTCTTGGTTAGTGTTACCCCAAGATACATTATGCTATTTGTGGCTATCATGAAAGGTGATGTTTCTCTGATTTCCCTCTCTGTTTCAGGGCTACTGATTTTTTTGAGTTGATCTTGTATCCTGCCACATCACTGAAGGTATTTATCAGCTGTAGAAGTTATTTGGTAGAGTTTTTGGGGTCACTTATGTACACTATCATATCATCTGCATATAATGAAAAGTTTGACTTTTTCCTTTCCAATTCGAATCCCCATGATCTCCTTATTCTGTCTTATAGCAATTGCTAGAACTTCAAGCACTATATTAAAGAGATATGGGGAGAGTGGACAGCCCTGTCTTGTTCCTGATTTTAGTGGAATCCATTTAGTTTCACTCCATTTAATTTGATGGTAACTGTCGGCATGCTGTATATTGCTTTTATTATATTTAGATATGAACCTTGTATCCCTAATCTCTCCAAGACCTTTATCATGAAGAGATGTTGTTTAATTGATTTTTTGGATTGTTTTCTGTGTCTCTATTTTGTTGATTTCAGTCCTCAGTTTGACTATTTCCAGTCTTCTACTTCTCCTGGGTGAGTCTTCTTTTTTTCTAGAGCTTTTGGTGTGCTATTAAGTTTATAATATGTGCTTTCTCCATTTTCTTTATGTGGGCAATAAGTGCTATGAACTTTCCTCTTAGTACTGCTTTCATAATGTCCCATAGGTTGGGGTATGTTGTGTCTTTATTTTCGTTGAATTCAAGGAAGACTTTAATTTCTTTCTTTATTTCTTCCTTGACCCAGGAGTGGTTCAGTAGTTGACTGTTCAGTTTCCATGAGTTTGTAGGCTTTCTGGGGGTGGAATTGTTGTTAAATTCTAACTTTACTCCATGATGATCTGATAAGACACAGGT
>PVIU01035313.1:0-10462 GCA_004026605.1 Ondatra zibethicus | reverse complement strand
ATAGGAAAGACACAGTGAAACAGCATTTTCTTTCAGGGAGAAGACACCACACTTCAACTTAAGAAAAACCCTTTACAGTCCAGGTCTTTTATTTCTTTTTGTACATCAGGCCATGAATTCATACGGAATGGGCTCCAGCAGCTCAGGCTCCTTCCCGTTAGTCCTCACAAAGTGTGCTTCTCTGGGTGGAGCAGGCTGGTAAAGAAAGAAAAGAATTACGGGAAATTTTAAAGTGCTCTTTGGAATCAATTCTTGCACTTATTAACAAAATAAAGGGAGCAAAGTTTTAAAGATTCCTCAATATTAGTAGCAATAAACACTGCCTGGTAGGGCTCTCACCTGGCGCTTCAGCTGAACCCAGGTGCCCTTCTCTTTGGCTTCCTTTTTCTTTTGGTCATTCTCCTTCACTCGCTTCAGGAAGCTGTCTCTGCTCTTCGAGTGCTTGATGTGTTCAATTCGCACATTAATTCTCTTGGCAAGAATCTTGCCCCTTGAAAGACCAATAAGTTTCTAAGTGCTTCATTCAAAAACCCAACAGAAATGCACACTGTTCTGACAGTAAGTTAGCACCACACTCACGTCAATCGCTCTTACCCAAAGGAAGAGGCCCTGAGCGCACACTTTAAAGCTACTTTTCTGATGAGCATGGTCTGAAACTTAACCAAATCAGGCTAATGAAGCTTGTGATGAACTTGTAATACTACCACTACACCAGCACCAACCACTCCACCAGACTTCTCAATGAATGTCAATGTTTCCCCTGACAGGTTACAAGACAAACACTTAAGTTTGCCTGAGTTTTAAAAGGTTATTTCCTTTGCCCCACTTGAATGGCCAATGAAGACATTAAGTCCAATTGGCAAAGTGAAAGGGGGTGTGTGACGGGCTACTTAGTCACAAACAACAGCATTCTACTTACTTAACTTGCTTGTTTACAATGATGCCCACAGCATGCTGGGTGACATTGTAGACTCTTCCGGTTTTGCCATGGTAACATTTATGGGGCATTCCTTTTTGAACAGTGCCCATTCCCTAGTCAAGAAACAAAATTTTTTTTTAATTATTTTTTACAGCAACTCATCTTTTCAAATCCTTTTAAGCAAGGCTCCCTTTAAATGGCAACTCAAGAACTCTCAGAGCCGGTGAAATGTGGTTTTCACATTGCATTAAGCAATCAAATTGACAATCATCATTAAGTTCCAGAGCGCCAGAACACACCCAACTATTCAAGAGTGTAGCCTTCACTGGGGTTTTCATAAAAAATAACCTCAACTAAAACAGCAAATTTTATTATCTTTTTTGAGATATGATCTAACTGTATCGCCCCAGCTGTCCTTCACCTCAAGAAATTTGCCTGCCTCTGCATCCTGAGAATAAAAGCATGATCCAGCATTCTTTTTTGTTTTGTTTTTCAAGAAAAGGTTTCTATGTTGCTCTGGCTGACCTCAAACTCAAGAGATCCATTGTCACTGCCTCCTGAGTGCTGGGATTAAAGGAATGTGCCACCAAAGGCTGCACAATTAATTTTAAAGTTCATCTTTTGGGCTGGAGAGATGGCTCAGCGGTTAAGGGTATTGCCTACTCTTCCAAAGGGCCTGAGTTCAATTCCCAGCAACCACATGGTGGCTCACAGCCATCTGTAATGAGGTCTGGTGCCCTCTTCTGGCCTGCAGGCATACACACAGACAGAATATTGTATACATAATATTTTTTTTAAAAAGTTCATCTTTTACCCCTTCCCCATTTGTATTATTAAATTCAAATTATTAAATCAACATCTCTAACTTTTTTTCCCCAAAACAAAGTTTCTGTTTAAATGCACTGGCTGTCCTGGGACTGCTTTGAAGATCCAGTGATTCATCTGCCTCTGCCTCCTTAGTCCTGGAATTAAAGAAGTGCATGACCACTGCCCAACTAGTTCCTAACTTCTCCCAGTACCCACAGTGTTTCTCTGTGTAGCCCCAGGTGTCCTGGAACTCACTTTGTAGACCAGACTGGCCTTTAACTCAAGAGATCCGCCTGCCTCTGCCTTTCTAATGCTGGGATTAAAGGCGTACACCACCACAGCCTGGCCTAGTCCCTCACTTCTAATGTTGACATTTCCTCCACTCTAATTTACCTTGATGTCTACAATATCACCCTTCTTGTAGATTCGCATGTACGTGGCCAAAGGAACAACTCCTACAAAAGAAAAAAAGCATCAAGATAATGTCTAGAGCCACAAGGAGCACTTCCATAACTATACTAGTTATCAACACAAAGCACAAATCTTTGGCAGTTCCATTAAGTATAAACGACAATTTCTCCTTATAAGCACAGCCAGTCTACAACTGACAGGCTAATACTTCCTCCCAGGGTTAAGCCTGCATGACACTGAAGTTATCAGACTATGAGATCCATCCCTTTGCTCATGACAGAATACAGGTACGTGCTGTTAACCACAGGTAAACAAAAACACAAGTATCACTTACCATGTTTCCTAAAGGGCCTAGAGAACATATAGCGAGTGCCCCTCCTCTTCCCCTTTGTGTTTGTCATGTTGGCGAGTTACTGAAACCAGAAAAGTTAGCAGTCAAATAACAATTTAATGTTCTCAACTATCCCCTTAAAATTCATCAATGAATATAAAAACCTGGACCACCACACACATACACCAGGCTCCCTCAAACTCAGCATCTCCCCGTCTAGGCCTCCCAAGTGCTAGGATTGTAAATGGGTGTCCATGATTCCTCACGGATTAAATAGAAAGCTTTTTTTTAAACAAAATTCTGTCATTAAAACCAGCAGGACTGGACGTTAAAATTCAAACCAAAACACCTTCCTACTAGAATATAGCAGACACCAATGAATACCACAACGCATCTACAAGTACAACAGTCTAAAAGGCCAAAGACACTGCAATCCCCAACTCCAGGATAACTTTGTGGCTGGAGACCGCAGAATTCAATCCTGCACTTTGATGCTGTTAATCCTTTAACTTAATTTCCCGTCAAAAGAACTCTTAATTCTACACTTCCATTTGTTAATTAGATGTACAGAATCAGATCCCTGATAAACCTAAGGCTAGCCTGGACGATTCCTGCTATAAAGACCTACTTGACATTCTTAACTGTAAATGATTTCCCATTTTTATAAACATTCATGCTAAGTAACATCTGTAAAGAGCCCCAAGCGGCTCTGGGCACAGGGAGAGGACTCAATGGCAGCGAATTTAGCGCTATCTTACCTACTACAGACTTTTAGAATCAGATCTTGTTTTCCAACAAACCAATAGGTTTGGGTAACTCCAGTCTTTCAGAGCATTACTGCCTGCCACTCCTGGTCATTATTCCGAGCCACAAGGGAACCCTCAAAGCATGATGTGTTAGAAGCATCGGTGTGGCAGCCGTAAGGTTACCGTCCCTTCCTACGCTCGTCTCCTAGGGCCAAATTCGCAAAGTGCGAACTGTTTCACGCATCCCAATGAGGGAGTCTCCTTCACATCATTGCCCGGGCTGACTCGGCGGGAACCCTCCTCGCCAGAGCGAAGTCCAGGCTTGCACACACCCAAGTTTCGGCAAAACCCAATGCGTCTTTTAAGCCTTAACCCGACACCACATGCTCTGCTCATGTCTAGGATTAGGCGGACGCCCGGCGACCAAGACTGAGCCAGGCCCGGCTTCTCCGGATAAAAGGCCCCGTCACCCACCACCCAAGCCAATGGCCTCCAGACAGTCTCCCCACGACCCTAACACGCAGCCTCCGCGGGCTGAGCCCCTCGTGCAGCTTGTGAGGAGCGCAAGCCCCGAGAGCCACGCGCCCACCAACCTGAAAGATGGCTACCGCGGCCGAAAGGAAGGGGGCGGGGCCGCGCGCTCTTACAAGGACCGCGGGCTGCCCGCGGCACCGCCTGAAGAGAAAGCCGGGCCTGCCAGGCTCTTCGAGAGAACCGTGTCACCATGATAACCTGGAGACACTGTGAGGACGCTCTCCCCTGCGCAGACTAAAGGCAGCCGGCTAACCTAAACTCATACAGGCATCATGTTAGACAGCCCTGAATAGGACCCTCGCGGGCGTCCAGCGGGACGCTACTTCCGTAGCGTGCCGACGCAAGCCGGTGCGTCAGGTGACGTAGGAGTCTCTCGCTTTGCCTCTTGGCCAGAAGTCATTTACGTTCTGCGGCGCTGTGATTTTTAGTGATTGTAGGGTCTGTTAAGTCGCGTAGGCAAATAATTACGTGTGAACAAAAACCGTTTGTGTGTTTTTCAAGTTTTTCCCCTGATGTGTTAAACAACGCATCTGTTGGTGGGTTAAAACTTTGGCAAGCCGGGCGTGGTGCGCATGCTCACAATCCCAGCATTCAGGAGGCAGAGGCAAGAGCAATATAGTGAGACACTGTCACCAAAAACTTCGTTTTGATTTTCTTTCCTCTCATACCTGTAGTTTGAGCCTGTGAAGACACTCACGTATTTGTTTAGCGTTCATTAATTGTACAATATTCTAGGTTTCATTTTGACATTTTCAGACAGGCGTGTGTAAGATAACATAGTTTGATCATTTTCATTCCCATTACGCTCCTCTCATTTCCTCCCCTTCCTGACTACCTCCCTGATTGTAGATGAGGATATTTAATCAGTCGTTATACTGGAAGCAGCATTCCTAGTCATTAGATCAGTCAATTTATTGTCATAGCCGAATTGGATGTTGAAAACATTCCAGTAATAAACGAGGACTTTGAGAGATGGATATCGTTTTTATAATCGGTATTCGGGTCCATTCCTCTTATGCAATGGTCCCCCATTTAATTTTGGAGATATTAATCCTGTCCCTAGTATGCATTCGTGGGAAGGTAACCCCACTGTCAGCAAAAGAAGAAGCCAGACAGCCAGGAAGCTAGAATGCATGCATGTCTCTGATCTTTACTCTGAATTGAGTACCATTGAGACAGAGTTTGCGATGAGATGACCTGACTGAGCTGTCTCGCTTCCCTCAGCTTCTGCTTGATTCCAAGTCTCATCCTTGAATATTTATGAACTCTGAAAACCATCATATCCTACTAATAAACCCCAGTAATAAACTCAGTAAAATCTATTGAATGATGTGTCCAGCATGGTTAGGTTCGGTTGTTTGAAATCGCATTAATTCATGCTAGAAGATAAACATCTACCATGAAGATTCTGTAGTGACACCGAAGCCCTATCTCAGAGTGTATGAAAAACGTGACTGATCTAATTAGCCAGGACTTTAAAAAGAAGCTTCAAATATTTGAACAAATTTTAATATCTGTGACCAAATTATATTCAGTTACTTTTAATTAATTTTTATCTTACTCATAGCAAAGTTTTATTCCCAAAGCAATTTTTGTTTGATTTTGAGATAGAGTCTCATTATGTTGTTAATGACTGGCATGGAATTCACAGAGATCTGACTGCTTCTACTTCCTGGGTGCTGAGGTTAAAGATGGGCATCACCACATCTGGCCCAATTTTTCTGTTTTTGTTTGTTTGTTTAGTTTTTCAAGACAGGGTTTTTCTCTGTGTAACAGCCCTGGCTGTCCTGGAACTCGCTTTGTAGACCAGGCTGGCCTCGAACTCACTGAGATCTGCCTGCCTCTGCCTCCCATGTGCCAAAAATACAGGCTTGTGCTACCACTACCCAGCAATTTTTCTGTTTTTTAACATACTACTTATCTTAGTTGATTTGGGTTGAGTGTAATCAAAATGATACTAGTATTAGCCTAAGAGTTAAAAAAAAAATAAAAATAGTATATCAAAATGAATACCAGAATTAAACATGTTCTTGTACTGGTCCATTGTTTTAGACTTTACCCATTGTCTTTATTTGTCTACTGTAGATAGTTGAATTCAGCGTGTGTGTGCATGTTAGTATGCCTCTGTGTATATGCACATGCATGTATATAGGTTGAGTGTTCTAAAAATCCTTATGCTAATGTACAGACCCTATGTGTACTAACACTATGCTTCATCATCAATCCCTGCAGACAGGATACAGAATGTCGCCTCCCCCAAGATACCTGGAACTTCCCTTCTACTCAATCCGTTCTTCCTCCAGAATCATAAATCATAAATATTCTCATTTCTTTTTCCTTCTTTTTTTTCTTTTTTCTTTTTAATTTTATATTATGTGCAATGGTGTGAAGGTGTCAGATTGCCCAGGGACTGGATTTACATGCTTTTATGAGCTGCCATGTGGTTGCTGGGAATTGAACCTGGATCCTTTGGAAGAGCAGTCAGTGCTTATAACTGCCGAGCCATCTCTCCAGCCCCGTTTCTTTCTTTAAACGAACAAGAGTGCTAGAGAATTTAGACCAAGGCGTGGTGTATGATAGAAAAGTGCTATACCCTCCCTCACCCTCCACCCCTGTTCTCAGTAGCCTGGTTTCTATAAAAACGTTGTTGTCCAGACACAGATCAGCAGTACCATACAGTTTATGTGCTTCTTTTTACCCCCTGAGTTTTTATTTTGCATAGTGGTTTTTGAGATTCAGTTATGTTGTGTGTGTCAGTAGTTCAACATTGCTAATTGGCATTCCACAGGATGGTTAGACTGAAGCATGACTTCTTGGTCTTTTGAGTAAGATCAAGTGAGATACACCACAATTTACTTTTCTCTTGATGGAAACGTTAAATATTATTTTTATCTCATTTAATGACACTGCATACATTTTTGTGAACTTGTTTTCTTTTGGGATGACTATGTAGGAGTTTTATTTCTGGCATATATTAGGTCTGTACCTCACTTCATAAAACACTGCAAAGTAATTCCCAAAGGAAACCACAGTTTTGTTTATTTAGCATTCTCCTCTGAAGGAGTAAAGCATGCACGTATCTTATTATATGGAGGGGTCTAATTACATTGCTCAGGCTAGTTTTGACCTCTTGAAGTGAAGTGATCCCTCGGCCTCAGCCTCCCTAGCAGTTGGGCCATTAAATGAGCCAGCTCCCCATCAACAAAGCATTCTTTTTTTTTTTTACTACACTTATTTAGTTATTTATCTGAGACAGGGTCTCACTGCATAGCCCTGGGTGTTCTAGACCTCACTATGTAGACCAGGCTAGCCTAGTTTCAAACTCATAGAGCTCTTCCTTCCTCCCCTCCCCAGTGCTGAGATTTAAGGCATGTTCCACCACACCTGACTATTTTGTTTGTTGTTTCTGAAATACTAGTGCTCAAACCCAAGCCCTTATGTATGCTAGACACATGCTCTGCTCTATCACCTTAGTCTTGTCCCCAGTCTTGCCAGTTTTAAACATAGCTGTATCACTAGCTCCATTGTACAGATTTTAAAACCGAAGTTGTTTCCTGATTTCCTCGCGATCAGTTTATCTCTAGTTTGAGGTCATTAATACAAAAGGAATGAGAAAAAAATGTTGAAACAGTTAAAGAATAGCCAGTCAGTGGTGGTACCCTACCTTTAATCCTAGCACTCCTGAGGCAGAAGCAGACAGATCTCTGAGTTTGAGCCAGCCTGATCTAAAGAGCAAGTTCCAGGACAGCCAGGACTATACAAAACAAAAAATAAACAAGCAAAAAAATGTGAAATAAATTAAATGTAGAAAGTGGGAGCATTCATATTTCATTCACCATTTATGAGCATCTAGATTCAGTCAGGCACTGCACCGAGTGATGAAACTATAATCATGAAACATGGTCCTTGCCCTCAAGGACCCACAGGGAGCCTGGTAGGAGAGAAAGGTGAGCCCACATATTATGCCAAGTAACAGAATAGGAGACACAGAGCAAGAACACTGTGGGAGTTGTACAAAGGAAGCTGATGTTCCTGCATTGGAGGAAGCGTCACGCAGTGAATCTGACTTAGTGAAAGACTGACACTGGTCAAGACAGTGCAAGTAGAGCGCCTCAGGCAGGAAGAAAAGCTTGTGAACAGGCAGAGTGTTGGGTCACAACTGAACTTGGAGAAATGAAAGTCTTTCAATGGGTGCTGGAGAGATGGCTCAGAGGTTAAGAGCACTGACTGCTCTTCTAGAGGTCCTCACATGCAGGAAGTACACTGTATACATAATAAATGAATAAATCTTAAAAAAAATTAAAAAATCATCCAGTGACTATGGGGAAGAAGGGGAACAAAAAGAAGGTGGCTTTTTACAATGAAGGACATATATCACCAGACTTTGGTAAAACACTGAACAAAACACAGCTTTGGGCTAGGGATGGAGACCCTTAGTTCCTGCATGGAAAAATAAACACTTTAGGTCATGAAAGGACATTTGCATCTCGGTACAGCATATTTTTGTGTTTTTTCTTATCAAGGATTTTTAAAGAATTGTGTGTGCGTGTGTGTGTGTGTGTACCTGAGTGTATGTAGGTGAACCATGTACATGGAGTGCCCACAGAAGGCAGAATACAGTGTCAAATCTTCTGGAACAGAAGAACAGATGGTTGTGAGCCACCATATGGGTGCTGGGAATTGAACCAGAGTCTTCTGCAAGAGCAGTCAGTGCTCTTAATCACTGAGCCTTCTCTCTAACCCCAGAAGGGTTTTTAAAACAGTATGTTTGCATGCCAGGCATGGTGGTATATGGCTTTAATTCCAGCACTCGGGAGGCAGAGGCAGCTGGATCTCTGAGTTTGAGGTCAGCCTGTTCTACAGAGTGAGTTACAGGACAGCCAGGGCTACACAGAGAAACCCTGTCTCAAAAAATAAGACAAAACAAAATTTTGTTTGCTTTATTTTGTTTTCTTTTTTCAAAAGACACTGGCAATTAAGAGAACACATTCAAAGCCTGTGGAAAGTGGCCTATCTGTGTCTGAGGCTTTCACTAGTCCCTGTTTGAGGACCTTGTCTCTTGTTTCTGATTCGCCCTTTGTCCAGACAGTAGAAACAATTAAAAGCTGAGGAGGAGGCCGCTGCGCTGGCACACACCTTAGTGGGGTGGCAGAAGCACAGGATCAAGAGTACAAAGTCATGCTCAGCTGCAGGCAAGTCAGAGTCATCCTGGGCCACATGAGATCCTGTCACACGTGTACACACACGAAGAAGGGAGGAGGAGTTTCTGTTGTCTACACAAAATTAGCATCTCCAGAAATTGTCATTGAAATGCTAGCAATAAGAGAAGTAAATAATATGCATAATTGAAAAGTATATCATTAGGAATAATCTTTTTTTTTTTTTTTTTTGGTTTTTCGAGACAGGGTTTCTTTGTAGCTTTGGAGCCTGTCCTGGAACTAGCTCTTGTAGACCAGGCTGGCCTCGAACTCACAGAGATCCGTCTGCCTCTGCCTCCCGAGTGCTGGGTTTTAAGAGTAATTAAATAAAACAGTGGTAGTACACTCCTTTCATCCCAGCATTCAGGAGGGAGAGGCAGGTGAATCTCTTGAGTTCAAGGCCAACCTGGTCTACAGAGCTAGTTCCAGAATAGCCAGGGCTACACAGAGAAACCATGTTTCAAGCTTCCCCTACTCCTAAAAAAGAAAAGAAAAGAAAAAGATTCAGTACATCCTAAATTTAGACTTAGGACATTCTGATGGTTAGCTTGTTAAGACTCTGAAAGTAAACTAAAAAATGCCAAGAAGTCCCTGAGCCTGATGAGATGGATAAGGTCCCTTCCTCCACAACAGTGTGTTATCAGTAAGGACTATTCAGGAGGCTCACAGCAACTGACGTGACTGGAAGAGATTTACTAACCTGTGGAGCTGCCTGATGCAGCTGTCTTTGAGTCCTTCCTGCTCCTTTAAGTCGCCCCTCACCTACACTCCTGTAACTAGCCCCAATAAACTCAGTGAGTCACTAAATTGGACTTCTGTGGTATTGTTCCTTTGATCTGTTGTCAGTTCCCTCTCTGGGGTGAATAGACATTTGTGTGTGTCTCCCCAGGAAACGTGACACAAGTAATGTGTCTGCCTGGGGGAAAAAAAAATCAATCTTTGAGTGTGAGAAAAAGGGCAGAGGCACACACTGGTTCTACACACTTGCTTCATACTGCTTGGAATACCGATGCAGTGTGCTTTTGTCCCTGCCATGACGGATGGAGACTCGAGCTGGGAACTTTCTGAGGTTGATGCCAGGTTCACTGAGAGTCAAAGACTATAAATATCTGACATGAATTCACTGGGAAGAAAAGTACCTCCACCAGCCACACATACATGCATGATCTGTATTTCACTCAGGAGACAGCCAGGAATATTTATGTATGTATGTATTTATGTACGTATGTATATATGTGTGTATGTGCTTGTTTATTTTTGTTTTCTCAAGACAGGGTTTCTCTGTGTAACAGTCCTGGCTGTTGTGGAACTTACTCTGTAGGCCAGGCTATCCTCGAACTCACAGAGATCTGCCTACCTCTGCCTCCCAAGTGCTGAGATAAAAGGTGTGTGCCACCACTACTCAGCTTCTTTAGTGATCTTAGATCTGCAAGATTTTCCAGGAATATGGATTCATAAACTCATTTTCAATTCTCTTTGTAAATTCTACACAGTTTTAGTACAGTCTTTTTGAACG
>PVIU01035312.1:0-10466 GCA_004026605.1 Ondatra zibethicus | reverse complement strand
ATGGGTGGCAGGTAATTTCAGTATCTCACTGTCATACTCTTTTTGTCCCTAAAATTTGGCATGCAATTATTACATAAGCCATTGGATGTCACGTTTGCAAACACTGGCCACAATGCCCACTAAGCCAGGTCAGTGTTGCTGTGAGGTGGACACTAAGCAATTCTGGGCCAATATGTGCTTCCCCTGTTAGAAAAATTAACAACGTTGTTTATCTCTGCTAAATCCGGGCATGATGTATCAAGAGACATGCTTGTCAGGCCCAATTTAGGATCATCAGATTAACTATTCCATGTGACAGGTTGATGTGTGCAGAAAGTGGTAAATAGCTCGTGCTGAATTCTGTGGTGGCTCTGGTGGTTGGGGGCACAGGTGATGAGCTAGGCTGGCCTCCCCCCTGCCTGCTGCGGTCTGCCTTCTTCATTCCATGCCTGCTGTGGTCTGCCTTCTTCGTTCCATGGCGTCAGAGAACTGTTCCTCCAGACTCGAGTTACCCACGTGCTCCGTGATGCTTGTGTTTAAGTGTTATTGAATTGCTTGACAGGGGTGCTGTTTCCCTAGTGTTGACCCAACAGCTATTTCCAACAAGTATCTGTGGGGGAGCAGAGGGCTCTTAGCGGACGCAGGCTCAGTGTGGACGCAGGCTCAGTGTGGACGCAGGCTCAGTGTGGACGCAGGCTCAGTGTGGACGCAGGCTCAGTGTGGACGCAGGCTCAATGTGGACGCAGGCTGTGTGGACGCAGGCTCAGTGTGGACGCAGGCTCAGTGTGGACGCAGGCTCAGTGTGGACGCAGGCTCAATGTGGACGCAGGCTCAATGTGGACGCAGGCTCAATTCCCGGCACCACATGGTGGTTCACAACCATCTCTAAACTCCAGTTCCAAGGGACCCAACACCGTCTTCTAGTCTCCAAGGTCACTGGGCATGTATGTGATACACAGACGTATAAGCAGGCAAAACTACCATACACGTAAAATAAAGTAAAATAAAATAATTTTTAAAGAATTTTCATGGGTGGCTGGGGATATAGCTCAGTGGTAGATAGAATGTTTGCCCAACACCACCAAAATTGCCAAGTCCTCAGGAAATTGCCAGTGGTGGTTCTCAAGGTCAACAGCTGTCACTGGGGACTCATCACTGACCTGCTTCTCCACCTCTGAGCAGAGAGCAGGACCCCTTGCAAGGGGAGGCACACTGCCCGGCCTCAGTTCCCCCTTTCATTTTCGAGCAGGGAAACGCTGAGCCGACCGAGGAGTTCCCCATGCAGTAAGTGTCCCTGTGCTTTTCCCACCACCATCCATCAGAAGGCGCGCCTCTCTCCCTGCCCCAGTCACTTCTAAGTGAGAGGTAGCGCCGCCTCCCTGGCTCCAGGACTGTGTCTCTACGCGTATTCTGAGCATGCCTACTGCCTGGAGGGACCGCTCTTGGTGTTCAACAGCTCCTCCACCTCTGGGGCAGAGGGCAGCGTGGTGGGTGCGTGGCTAGGAGAGGGGGAGTTAGGTGTGGTGAGCCTCAGCCCTGTGGGACCGTGGAGAGGCATCCCATCCCCCAGAGCCCGAGGTCCCAGGTCAGATATGAAACCAACTAAGAATCTGTCATGTGGAATGGTGCAGCATGTCATTGGTGGTCCCTGGTCATTCTCCACAGTGGCTATGCATTGATGGCGGCTTATTAGCTGTGACCTGCTCACTTACCCACAGCTATCATGTTCCGCTGAGAGGGACTGGAGCCGGGACCACTCATGTTCAAAGCATAAAGGTACAGCAGCTGACAAGCAGCCCAGCCTAGGTTTCCATCCTGGTTGCCCTTACCACAGCCTGGACGTTTTCCCCTGGCCAGGCCACAGGCTCCTGTGAGAAGCACCATCTGCCTCCAGCCTCCAGCTAAGCCAGGCAGAGGCTGAGAATATTCTTTGTACAGCATCATCTGAAGCCAGCTTCTTAGTAAGCTGGTCCTAACAAGCCCTCCCGTAAGGAGCCTCATGGTCAGGGGGTCCTGGGCATCCAGCAAACACCCTCCTATGGCACATCTTGGAAATTCACAGTGCACTGTGGCATGGGGCCTGGTTAAGGGGAGGCTCTGCCTCAGAGAAAGCCACAAAACTCTTCACCTCACAGCGCTGTTCTATGGCACAGCACTTTCTGGTCACTGCCGGGAGGTGGGAGAGGGTGTGAGAACTCCAATGGTGGCGTCTACATGGTGTCTCGCCTGATTGCCGTGCCCCTGTCTGGGAGTCCGCCACATCTGGGTCTTGCACACCAGGCAAGAGTAACATGGTCTAGACAGGACAGTCTGCATCACTGGAACTGGGCCTCCGTGTCTCTTCTGTAACAGGCAGCTCCTGTCAGTCTTTGTGGGACCGTGTGTGTGTGTGTGTGTGTGTGTGTGTGTGTGTAGTAAACAAACGTTTGCAAGCACTGCACCTCACGGTGCAATACCTCATGGTGCAGTACCTCAGCAGTTTGCTCTGCTCCTGAACGGCAGTCTGTTCTGTATCTACTGACCGAGTGAGAGAGCAACGTGGGGCTCTCTTTCAGACTGCAGTCCGAGCCTGTCTAGGGCAAACGCGATTTATACACCGGTAGAAGTGTCTGTAATAAACATACCAATTATTTGTCTACAGATTCTTATTATGGGATGTTTCTAATTTCCTTCCAAAGTCTTGTTTTCTTGGGGGTCTTTAACATTCTCCGCCATCTTGCTCATGTTGTAGGTAGCCCTTCCTCTGGCAAACAAACTTCAGATCAGTGAGTCAAGGCCTGAGGTGAGACACAGCATCATGGTGGCAGGTGTGTGAGGCAGAGGCCATGCTTACTGGTGGGAGACAAGAGGCAGAGAGGGAGGCCAGGAACAAGGGCCAGCCCCTTGGGCATGCCCCCAGTGACCTTCCTCCAGCTGGCCTCTACCTCTCATAAGTTTCCCAAACCTCTGCAAACAGCACTGCCAGCGAGGGACCAAGCCTTCAGCAACGAGCCTGGGAGTGGTGTGGGGGTCATACAGTATAGCAAGAACTGTACTGCATTTCAGTTTGAAGAGCGTCATCTATGGCTAGAAGCCCAGGCTTTGGTGACAAAATCATGTTTGGATCCTGAATCTTCTTCCATCACTGCTTTTGTAGCAATAGGCAGCAATTTTTTAACATATTAGTTTGTTTGGTGTGTGTTTGTGTGTGTCTGTGGTGTGTGTGTGTCTGTATGTCTTCAAGAGACAGATAAGGACTAGGGGTCCCATCAGTCATACCATAATATCAGAGAAACCAAGAATTAGGTGTCGTGGGCGTCAATACTGAGGTTGCACAGGCAGCAGCTACACAGACAGAGTCCTGGGACCACAGGCTAGGTCTCCCTCAGCTCTCAGCCTGCTCTTCTTCTGTGTGGGATGAGGTCAGTGCTGTGTGCCCCTGGCCTGCTTACGTAGGAGGCTGATAGAGCGCGGGCAGACAGACAGTCATCAGTGAAAGACCAGAAAGCCACAAGCAGAGTGTTCCTCCTTAGTAAGGTCAGCGCAGAAAAGAGCAAGCCAAGGCTGGCAGCTCGGAAGGTTGTACCCTTCCCTCTGCCTGACAGGTGGTTTTAATTGAGAATCCAGTGTTGCTCTTTGCAGCGCGTGTGTGGGATTGCACATAAGTTTCCTAGGCAGTCCAAGGGAAAGGCCTCCTGATAGTTTTACCATCTTGTCTCTGCCAGGTTCATTCCTCTGTCTTAATGGGTGGCACAGAAACACGTAGGATACAGAGAGCAGAAAGTGCCAGTGTCTCCAGCGTAGGCAGATGAGCAATGCAGAGGGCTTAGAAATCTGCACTGCTTTCACATTTCCGAGCTAAAATGTACCTGCTGATGGCGGTGCCACTGAGGTGAGCTTCAGGCCCTATTCCTCCTCCTTAGGCTGATGCTGTGTTTTTCTGTCGACAGATGAATAAGATTTTAGATGGAGTGCTGCGAAGGTCCTTCCCCCAAGGGTGTTCTTCACACTTAACGGAGCATGTGCCCTTAAAACATTTGAGAAACTAGGGGGCAGGGAGGTGGCTTTAGTGAGGAAAAAAGCACTCGGTCTTACAAACCTAATGAGCTAAATTCAATCCCCAGAAACACCCGCCAAAAAAAAAATCCTGGATGCAGGGGTGCTGGATTCATAGTGCTCCTTGAGCAAGATGAGAGTTGGAGACAGGAGAATCAGCCAGAAACTCATGAGCCAGGAGCCATGAGTGCCCCAGAGCAGCCAGAACAATAGATAGCTTGCTTCAATAAGGTAGGACAAGAACCAGCTCCCAAAAGTTGTCCTCTGGCCTCCACAACACTGCACCATAATAACAAATCGTTTCTGTAACGCTGAGAAGCACAGCTCTGGAAGCCCTGGCGGTTCCTGGTAGAAGAGGTCGGAGCTGCAGCGGAAACTGAGACAGAGTGTTGCAAACTAAGTGCGCCTTTTCCTGCCCTGAGTGTTTGAGGGACGTGTTCTGTCCCTTGGCCCAGCAAAAGGCCCTGATGTCTGCAGTGCTTCTCGCTGACGTGTTGTGAGTGCTGAGGGCCACTCTTCTAAAGACTCTTGACTCTCCTGCACCCACGCCTGTCTGTCAAGACACCATTGGCACATGTCCCAGGATGCTAGCTGCTGCTGTAGCCAGCAGGGCCTTGTTGTACCCGTCCATTATGAATTATTGAATTGCATGCATATTTATAGCAACTTCCTAGTAGTTTAATAATTTATTCATCCCGTATGGCTCCTTCGGTCTATTGCTTTTAATTGTTGGGGGAGTCTTTTTAGAGCGAACTCTACCAGGTTGCTCTCTCAGAATGACACTTCCAGAATTCTAAAATAGAATCCCACACACTTGTCCCTGGTTGGAAACACATGCTGCCCAGTAACTAGAACTCCAGACAGGAGTCCAATGCATGTTCCCTGCCCACACACATTGCTTCTGCTACAAGTCTGTAGGAACAGCCGGCTCTCCTCTTAGCCCTGGAGATCAGGATACAAACATGCATTACGCTGCCCTTGAATTTTGTGTAAGATGAGACAGATCTAAGGCATCATCTATAAGAAGATTCTTCTGTGCCTCAACAAGTAAGCTTCCTGCTGGGGAGCATCCTATCCTGTTAGTGTGGCCCCAAAATAAGCCATTCCTCACAGACCCTGCACCTCCCCCCATCTCTTGCCACTCAGAGATCTGTTTGAATGCAGGTAACTGAACCCAGTAGTTGGAAGACATCCCCAGATAAGAAGGGAGTCTTTGGTATTCAAGAGTCTGGCTGTGGAGACAGAACACCCCAGATTTTCTAGCTGAAGACAGGCTAGCACCCACACATCTTTGTATTGAGAACAGGCCTTGGACATAGTGATCTCATTTGCACTGAGTTGAGTCTCTTGTCATGAATGACATCGCACAGTAAAGACGTCAGTATCTTTATATGATAAATACCTTCTATGCCTGAGTCTGATGCTTGTCACCTGGACTTTCAGAACCATTCCAGATTTTTAGGGACATATGGGAAGAGTCCTATGAAGAAAGCCAGCCATTGCTGGCCAGTGCCATGAATTAGCGTACGGCATGGAGACAGGCTTGTTTTCTATTAAATTTGACTCAGTGTCTTGAAAGTGGCCTTCAGTTGGTACACACTTTGTCTTTCTCTTCCTTTCTGTCCCCACCTGCTCTCCTTACCATGGATTCAACTCCTGGCCCTGGCCCCATTCTCCAGTTCTCTGAAGAAATGCTTCCTAGCCTGAGCTCATGGTAGGCAGAAGGTAGAGCAGAAGCTGAGGGGAGAACCCGTCAACGTGGGCTCTAGGGTAGTGCCCCACTGCCCATGGGTCCAGCTCAGCCGGGTCATTAGGCAACAAAACAGAATCCACGCATCTCCAGCTACGCTTTTCCAAGCTTTTGAGGCTGACAGTGCACAGCTGGCTGCATACATTGCTAACAAGGGAACAGTTAAGCCACCTCTGGTTCCTTAACTCCCTCTGTGACTAAAATCCTGTACTAAGCTTAATGTCACTCTTGGCTCCTAAGGAGCATCTGTGTGTGCCAGGCAGTGTGCTGGGCACTAGGTGTGTAAACTCCCTCCCAAAGTCCCTTACCTTCAGAGGGAGCCAGGGTGCAGAAGCCTCAATCATATCAAGTTTTGGTTAAATGGGAGGTTCTTGTGGAAACACAGCGACCTTGAATCAGTTCTACCCTTGGAGAGTCAGGGAAAGTTAGAACGGGAGCAGGTGTGGAAGCCTTGTAGTTGGTGTTGACTAGCTGGCTCGAGCATCAAGGTCAGAATAGGGAGAGGAAATATGAGCATTTATAGAAAAATGGATGCCTTCAGAGCCTGAGTAAAGATGCGGTTGTTCTGGACATGTGTCTCCACTTGGAATGGCCTACAATGTTAGTGTGTATGTGTATGCCTTTAATAAGGAAAGGGGGCGCTGTCAATCACTATACTGGGACAGACTGTCCTGGAGGCAAGGCCACCCTGCAGAAGACCCCAGGCCTCCTGAGTGTTTCCCTGAAGAAAGTGTCTTCTCCCTCTGCTGGTCAGCAGGGAGACAGCAGGAGTTGGGAGTGATTTCATTTGTTAAATTGTTTTAGAATAAAAGGAAGGAAGACAGATACAGTGCTGTCTGCCGTTACAGTCATTTCTGAAAACGACAGTGCCAAAAACGTTTGTCCTCAGGTCCCAATAACCATCTCAGGCCCCCCTCTCTCTCTCAGCCCTATTACTGAGCCACAAAGATGCTGGAGTTTTCTTTCTGTTCCACTTGGTCCCTTATTGAGGCAAGTGCCAAGGAAATGCACCAAACTGCATCCCGAACTTGGACAGAATCCCTGCTTCCCCTGCGTTCCCGCGTGTGACAGAAACACATCCGGGGTTAATCCTCCTGGTCCGTCTCCACCACCCTTAATGAACAAGCAACAGAGATACAAGCGTTCTCATCTGGGGACGTCCGCTCATGTCTCATTTTAAATGAGAAGCAGATGGTAGAAAACGAGCTCTAGAGCTGGTGAGAGGGCTTGGCAGGTAAGAGTCTGAGTCTGATCCCTGGGACCAAACTAATGGAAAGAGAGCACCAAGTCCTGCACATGTTCCTCTTATATGTGTGCCACGACATGTACATGTTTACACCTGTACATACACAGATGCATAGCATATACACACAAAATACCCGTAAGTTTTTTTTTTAAGAAAGCAAATGTTTCCGGTCGCTGCTGTGCGCCCCTGCAGCTCACCAAGCTCTGGTCCTCACACTGGTGTTGCTGCTCCCTCTTGTCCTTCTTTCTGGGCGTCTAGTTCACCTTGGGAGGGCCATTCACTGCAGGCACAGGTGATTCACACCCCTGCTACTACAGATCAGGGGACACAGGACCTGGGTGTTCAAGGACAGTTCCAGTGTCAAGCATTCTCCCTGACTGTGCACACATGACCTGAGGCAGGTGTTCTCTTCAAGGATAACAAAATGCAAATGTAAGATTAGCTTCCCAGGAGAGTAAGAGACCTCCCCTCACCCCCACAGAGAGACAAGCCCTGAGTCCATACCCCAGAACCTTCCTGAGGTTGTACCCCATTAGGTCAAGCCTGTCTGCATTGCTACTCCTGGGACACAGCACCCAGCACTGTGAACACTTGGGATTGCTCAGTAACTGTGGGTGCATGGGGGAACACAGGTCCCCACAGGCTGACTGCTGTGTTCCATGTACTAGGGCTGCACTGGAGCCCCGCATGCAAGGTATGGCTCCTAGCTGGAGCTGCTCTTCCACTAAACCTACCAGCTCCCCAATCCTGGCAACTCCCTGCCTCCCTGCTTCCTGCCTGTTCAAGTCAGCCCCAGCCTGGTCTGTCTGTCTCTCTGTCTCTCTCTCTTTCTCACACACACACACACACATACATTACATCCTGACCATAATTTCCCCTCCCTCCATTCCTCCCAGTCCTCTCCCCACCTCTCCTCTTCCCCAGATCCACACCTCATTTCCCTTCAAAAAGGAGCAGACCTCCCAGGGAAATCAGCCAAACATGGCATAACAAGTTACAACAAGACTAGGCACAAACCCTCATATCAAGGCTGGACGAGGCGACCAGTAGGAGGAAAAGGGTCCCAAGAGCAGGCAAAAGAGTCAGAGACACCACCCACAAGAACACCAAGCTACACAGCCATAATAGTGCAAGAGGAGACCCATACAGGCTCAGTGGTTGTCACTTCAGTCTCTGTGAGCCCCTATGAGTCCTGCTTAGTTGATTCTGTGGGCCATATTCTCATGGTGTCCTTGACCCTTCTGGCTCCTACAATTCTTCCTCCCCCTCTTCTGCAGGGTTCCCGGATTCCACCTAGTGTTTGACTGTGGGTCTCTGCATCTGCTCCCATCCGTTGCTGGGTGAAGCCTCTGATGACAGCTGGACTAGGCACCAGTGTACGAGTATAGCAGAATATGGTTAGCAGTCATTTCACTGAGGGTTTTTTGGTTTGGTGTTTTTGGTTTGTGTTTTTGTTTTGTTTGTTTGCCAGTTATGTTTGGTTCTATCCTAGGTCTTTGGGCTATGCAGGAACAGGCATGTCTGGCATGTCATGACATGGGCCTCAAGTTGGACCACTCATTGGTTGGCCACTCCCACAAATTCTATGCCACCTTAAGGCAACCTTCTTGCCAGTGGGACAGTTTGTAGGTCAAAGGTTTTATGGCTGGGTTGCTGTGCAGTTCAGGCTCTGTACCCCGCATCACTAGGAGTCCTCACTAGGGTCACCCTTGTAGATTCCAGGGAGTTTCCACTGTACATGGTTTCCACATCAGCCCCCCAAATGTCCTTCAGTTCCAATCGTCTCTCCCAGTATTTTCTCTCTCCACTCCCCACCCCAATTTGATGCCTCCTGTTCCCATCCCCACTTGTCCCCAGTCCACCCACAAAATCTATTTTATTTCCCCTTCCCAGAGAAACCCACGGGGTCCCCCCCTTGAGCCCTCCTTGTTATTTAGCCTCCTGGGTCTGGATTGTAGCATGGTTACCATTTCCTTAACAGCTAGTATCCATTTATACGTCAGTATGTACCATGCTTGTCCTTCTAGGTATGGGTCACCTCAGGATGATTTTTTTTCTAGTTCCATCTATTTGCCTGCAAATTTCATGTCTTCTTTTAAATAGCTGAATATACTTCATTGTGTAAATGTACCACATTTTCTTTATCTGTTCTTCAGGTGAGGGACATGGGTTGTTTCTGGTTTCTGGCTAGTATAAATCTGCTGTTAATATAGTTGAGCAAGTGTCCTCACGATAGGATGGAGCATCCTTTGGCTATGTGCCCAAATGTGGTATAGCTGGGTCTTGAGGTAGGTCAAGTTCCAATTCTTTTGAGGAACTGCCATATTGAGGGAGCTTTGGTTCTCTTCTGCGCCATGGCCTGCCCCGCTGCAGTCCATGCCTGGCTCTGAACATGAGCATGGCAAGGCACCCCGGGTGGGATGGAAGTCATCCTCTTCACTGGCTGCTTTTAAAATGGGAGCAGAATTGGTGGTGGGTTGAGTTTTCTTTATACTTGGCTCTCTTTCTGCTAATACTGGACAAGCAGCCGCTGTGATCTAAGAAGGGTTCCTAAGCTAGCATCTCCACACAGGCAGCACTGAGTTTGCGTATCAGCAGACCAGGCTGGCGACTGAGCTGTCATCTCAGAAGCCAGAAGAGATTGATGCCCTCAGCTCATCAAGGCCCTGTCCACCACGTGTGACGAAGAGGGTTTCAGACACATCATCCTGTGTGTCCGGCAATAAAGAAGTCATAGCCCCCCTACTGGGTAGATAATCTACATGCCAGGCTTGGACCTCCGCTGGGTTCCGTCCTCTTGGCCATGCTTTGATTCTCGTTAGATGCATAGCTTCATGGCCTAGCAGTTGGCAGAAAGTAGCCCAAAGAGGTGAAGTCATCACTTCTCCGCTCTGACTGCTGGGTTCTGCCTCTGTGACCGCTGACCTGGAGATGGAAGCAGATGCAGATGGTGTTTGGGTCTGGGTTTGATCATCTGCCCTTCCCGGTGGGAGCTCCGTTAGCAGGTGTCACGTCAGGGTTTTCTCCTTTGGGAGCCATAGTCGAGCTTGAGTCTACAACTACATACTTTGTCCTTTGAACTGTGGATACCCTCCCCCCCCCCCAGAAACCCTGTCGCTGCAAAGCACGACCCTTGAACCTGAATTTTATCTCCAGTCGTAACAATTAACACCCGAGTTTTCAGTACCTGCCTAGTCAGCACCAGCTATTCTGTGGACTTCCTTGTAATTGAAATTCAAAAGAATGCCCTAAAAACATCGCTGTTTTCGGAATCAAAGATGGGAGAGCTCTAAGGGTGCTGCTTACTGAAATCAAGGAACCTGTAAAGCTTTTAATGCATGTGTGTTTTTATGCATGTAAAGCTTTTAATGCATGTGTGTTTTTATGCATGTAAAGCTTTTAATGCATGTGTGTTTTTATGCATGTAAAGCTTTTAATGCATGTGTGTTTTTATGC
>PVIU01035311.1:0-10466 GCA_004026605.1 Ondatra zibethicus | reverse complement strand
TGTTAGTTTGTTGACATACATTGTAGGTTTGGGCTAGGTCCTATAAAAATGTCTTATCTGCTGGTGTGAATAGAAAAAGAGTACACTGTATTTAGCATTTGAGTGAAATATTTGATGTATATAGGGAATAATGTCCTGTGTTTCATAGTGTTACATATGTTGCTTTCTAGGAAGTAGATGAAGTGGGTGAAATGCAAGTAATAAGGGACAAAATGGCAGTGTGATTGGCTGTCATGTTGGCTCGATTATTGCCTTTATTAACAACAGAGGGGTTAACTTGATATGTCTTTCAATAAACCAAGCCAATTAGGGAGGGTAAATGAATATCCAGGTGGGTGTGCATTATGGTGGTGGTTGTAGATATATGAAGAATTCATAATTGAGTTGTCTTTTATGTTCAGAAATCCTTTTTTCACTCTAGGTTGCCAAGTGTATTAGAAAGTTATGAAATATGTATTTGGAGTTTGTATACATTGTTAATGGTGTAATTTTAGTGATTTGGAATGCTCTGGAGAGATTTCAATTTTACCTGTTGATTGCTAGTATGTGGGGATAATGAGATCACCTCAATGATGGCATCATCTGAGAACTCTTTGTATCTCACAACATGATGGTAATCTGACATGAAGGAGCTGTCATCTTTATAAAAAGTGAACGAACAGGTAGCTAAAGGACCTCTTACATATGAAAGGATTAGGGAGGAGGTCTTTGAGAGTCTTTGAACAGGAGTGAAGAAGGCCTAGGGAATGTTGAGGTAAAGGAATAGTGCAAATAGTTTGAAGGGAGGACACATAAAGAATGTGAGTGCTGAGTTTTTGTTAAAAGAAGTCTTAAGGGACACTTTCTGAGATCTTGGAAGGGATTGGGGTCCTTTTACATTAGGAGTTGATACAGAGAGAGAGCTGTGGGAATAGTTTTTGAGGGGGAAATCCCAGAGCCAATTTGTCAGATTTAGGGATGAGCAGAGAGATTGATGCAAGAGTGTGTAGACGAGGAAGATAGCTATGAATAATGTTGTCTAGAATTATGGAGAGATTAGAATAAGAAAGAAGGTTAAAGGGCAAAACCTGTCTAAGCCATGTTTGCCATGCTCCATTAGAGAGCACTTTATATATAGTAGTCTTAGATTTCCTCTTCCATGGGAAACACTGCCTTACAATGTGACCTTTTTCAGACAGCATGCTCTACTTCCTGTTTCTGTCAATGTGGACAGAAACCCCAAAAGACCATTTAAAAAAGGTTTTATTATAAGTAAAATTTTGAAGGAGTATTCTGCATCATGGTTAAGAATTCATGGAAGTGTGGGCTGTTAGTGGCAGAATAACTTCTTATATCTCTAGCAGCCAGGAGGCAGGAACATGAGGCTGAAATGTAAATAAGCTTTAATCCTAAAACATGTTCTCCATCTAAATCCTACCTTTTAAGTATAATAAAATCTACCCAAGCAGTAATACTAGCAGAAGAAAATACATAAAACTGAGTGGGCTATTTCACATTTAAACAGTAACAGACCACTGTGTATTGAACCATTAGCACTGATAGATTATAAGACCAAAGACCAATAAAACAATATTTAAGTTAATCATAGTATAGTTTAAAATTTTCACTGTAAATATGCCAGACTAGAAAGACATACGTGTCTAGTCTAGGCAGAGGCTGCTCATTTATTTTCCAGCTGCCCAGACCCAAAATAATCATCACACAGAAACCATATTATTTATAAATCTATTAGCATGGGCTTCTTATTAACTAACACTTACGTCTTAAATTAACCCATTCCTATTATGTTACATCTTACCACATGGCTCATGGTTTACCAGTAAGGTTATGAGCCTCTGTCTCCTTCAGCAGCTACATGACTTCTCACTGGCTCCACCTTCTTTTCTCCTCTATCTCTGCTTGGAACTCATGCCTTGCTCTATTCTGTGCTACCATAGGCCTAAAGCAGCTTCTTTATTAACCAATGGTAATAAAACATATTCACAGCATACAGAGGGGAATCCCACATCACCTCTTTTTTTCTGCCTCAATAAAAAGGAAGGTTTTAAATTTAACATAGCAAGATTACATGAAATAAAACAGTTATCAAGGAAGAATTATACTTACAATACTTTTCTATTCACATTTGGAAAATTAAGGAAAAAAAACTCATTTGTCCTACCTTTGTGAGTCTAACGTTTTATATCTAATATATCTTTTGTAATTATAACTATCTTTCTTCAACTCCATCAAAGACTTAGAAAATATAATATTACTTAAATTAACAGGAAGTACATCGTAAAAAAACTTCCAAAACTCTAGAACTGACAGAGGCATCTTACCACTTGGTCAGTCACCCAAAGTTCTTCTGTAACATTGGGACATCCATCTTCAGCCTACAGGCCAATAGTATCTGGAGATTTTCCATGTAGCAGGAAATTTTAAAGACAATTCTGCCTATACTGGCAGTTTGTCAGTCGCTTTCTTCTGTTTCCTACAGAATGTCTGGCAGACTCTTTCATGAAGCAGAAACTCCTAAAGAACTGTTCCACCTTCTTTTGTCAACTTTGGCAGTCATTTTTCTGTGGGTCCTGCATGTCCAGTTTATAAAGCATACCATCAAGCAGACCAGGCAATAGCAGTTTCTTGCCCAAATTGCTGACAACCAACATAAGGAGCCTCTTCGATGCCCATATTCCTCTTGAAGTAATTGGTACTGCCAGAAGCAGATGAGTCTCATTGTTGTGAAAAGTCCTAAATTCTTAAAACATTTTAAATGCCATATTCTATAAGTCTTTGAAGAATATCTATCCATCTGAAATATATCTCTGTACATTTAGAAAACACAACTAACACGATCACAAGCTTGACAATTATAGGTGACTATAAACCTGTATTTCTTAATTATACATTGAATTGGTAAATGAGCTTCACAAATGCAATCTTAATCAACAGCATAAATGTACATATAACAAAATTGATCTTAAATTTCTATCAATAAACCAAGATTCATATCAATGCAAAATATTCTTCTCTTTAGCATGTCCCCCTTTAGTATATAAATGTTTATAAACAATCATTTAGGGATTTGGACTTTGTTTTCTAGACTACGTTCTGCTGATTGAGGACATAGTTTGTTTGTTTTCATTTTCATTTTCTTTCTTTCTTTTTTTTTTTTTTTTTTTTTTTTTTTTTTTTTTTTTTTTTTTTTTTTTTTTTTTTTTTTTTTTTTTTTTTTTTTTTTTTTTTGGTTTTTCGAGACAGGGTTTCTCTGTGGCTTTGGAGCCTGTCCTGGAACTAGCTCTTGTAGACCAGGCTGGTTTCAAACTCACCTGGCTCTGCCTCCCGAGTGCTAGGATTAATTGGGTATTTCATGGGGTATCCTGTGTGGTAGGTTTATCTCAGTCAGTAGTCCTGAAGCTGTCATGGATGATGAGCCATCTGGACTATTGCTCCAGTGAATCTTGTTTGATCAAAGCATATTATCTGGTAATCCACAGCTTTCTATCTATGGAAACAAAAGCAGAACCTCTCCTCCAAAGCAACATATGCTTAGATCCAAATTTTGAAATCAAGCTATCTTCAAAATATATATGTTGATTTAGCTTAGCAGCAACCTAGAATCAAATATCTCTCTGAAGTCAAAAAAGTTAAAGAAAACACATTAATAACATTAGTATACATAATCCAGACTCTTTGTGCATATTCCATCTTTATGTTACTTATTTTTCTTACTCTATTTCTTTTTCTACAAAGTTGATATTTATTTTGTTATCTTTACTCCTTTTATCTATGACTGTCTGGACTCAAATTATAAATGTCTATATTCTTTTTCTTCTCTCTCCTAAGCCTACATACCTTTATCCAACACTGTGACCCATTAAGATACCTTTTTATTTTTTTATCTGAATCTGTCTTTATTGCATGTGTATCTGTAATTATTTTCTGATCAGGAGTGCTTTTTTCTATTAAATGCTAAGCAGGAATGATTATGATCAGCTCTGCAGTCCTCTCTGTTAGCTCCGCCCAGTCCATCATGGAAGAGGCACATTCACTGCCTCTGAGAGCTATGCTTACTGCCCCATCTCCAGGGTTGCAGTGCGTATATGTCACCATTAAGCAATTTGTAACAGGCTATTCACAGACCCCATTATAGTGCTGGACCTCCTGAGAGAGACGGCTGTTTGTGTGACTAGCATGAACCAGGAAGCTTTCCCCTAAAGAAGCCACAAGGTCTTTGCTGCCAGTGTTGAGTCAAGAGACCTCTCTTAAAGAAGCCACAGCACCCCTGCTCACTACCAGCAAACAAAGCCCATCCAAAAAATAATGTGGCTACCAAGAGGCTGACCTAAACTCTGGTGTGTGTGTGTGTCTAGAATTCCTTTTTAAAGCTCTTTCAGATTTCATGTGGATGTAGTCAGCCGACACTGGCATGCCAGTTTGTAGTAGGAGGCTGCTTGTTTGTTTTCTGGCTGCCCAAATAATCACACAGAAACCAGATTAATTACAACACTGTTTGGCCTATTAAATGAGGTTTCTTATTAACTAACTCTTACAACTTAAATTAACACATTCCTATTATTTTACATTTTACCAAGTGGCTCATAGTTTACCGGTAAATTTCTGGGCCTCTGTCTCGTTTGGCAACTACATGGTGTTTCTCTGACTCCACTTTCTTTTCTCCTCTCTCTGTGCTTAAAATTCCTGCCTTGCTCTATTCTGTGCTGCCACGGGCCCAAATCAGATTCTTTATTAACCAGAGACAATAAAACATATTCCCAGCATATAGGGGGAAATCCCAAATCACACAAGATAATTCTCATATGTGAAATTCAGATCATATCTCTCTGGGTATGTAAGAAAGAAAACGAAAGAGAGGATATTAGAAATGGTCCAGAAAAGGGAAGAAATATTATTTAAAAGAAATGTTCAAAAGAAAGAGCATGTCACAGAGACTGAACCAACATCCAAGGAGCCCGCATGGGATTGACCTAAATCCTCTGCATATATATTATAGTTCTGTAGCTTGGTCTTCTTGTGGGATTACTAATAGAGGGTAGGGGTTGTCTCTGACTCTGCTGTCAACTTTCGAGATGATATTCTCCTACTGGATTCCATAGTCTAGCCTTAATAGGAGAGGAGGTGCTTGGTCTCACTGCAACTTGATATAACATGGCTATCTGATAGCCATGGGAGGCTTGTCCTTTTCTGAAGAGAAACAGAGGAGAGGAAGTGGATGGGAAAGAAGTGGAGTTGAGAGAATTGAAGGATAGAAGAGAAGGGTTTTTATTGGTTGGGATATAAAACCAAAATAAATAAATAAATAAGTATATATAAGACAAAATTCAAGATCTAAAGGAAAGGAGATACTTCCCTGCTTGAAATGCTTGACATCATGGTGACAGTAGAAGAAAAAAAAGTAGGGAGAGAAAGGAAGCATGATGGATTATATGTGTCATGAAAGCAGAGGGAGGTGGTTAGGTTGGAAAAACCATTATTGTAACCAAAAAGAAGTGGAAAGCAAGATGATTAAGAACAAAGTACGTGTGACAATGCAATAACTTTGATTACTATCTTCAATACACAAATAAATGCATCAATACTACTATGTAATATGGAGCATAATATAAATAACTCATAATTCTCAGTAAAGACCATTCTATACAAATGGTAAATGGCATTGAAGAAAATGGGAGTCAACTACAGATTATTTGAAGAGAGGAACAAATATTTGTATTAATGTGTGTTTATATATAAAGGGATGAATATGTGTGCATGAATGTATAAGTGTATGTATGTACATCACGGACACTTACAAATTCATTGTATATTCATATGCTCCCAGTGGTACATATTTTTGAAGTTTCATATTTATAACCTTGCTTTGGATAGCTTCAGACCTCAAAGCAATAATTACAAAATGATCTTAATTGAAATATTCTTTCTTTGTTGAAAAAAATGGTATGAGGGTCCTGATATTTATATTCTGTCAAAGATTTCCTGTCTGGTAAGTTAATTTATACTAGCTATTTGATCCTTTTGACAACTGAATTCTATGAGGGGTATTTTTCCTTACTTTCTCTGTCATCCCTTTTGCGACTAAAATTCATGTGGAATTTGAGTAAGATATCTTAAAGTTAAGAAGTCAAGATCTATAAGGTTTCCACAGGCCCATTGATGAGAGTGTTGTTTCTAGCAGGGTAAGAGTTGGCTCTCCCATCCAATACATCAAGCACTTCAGAACTTTGTTGAAAAGCACTGATTCCTCCTTGTGTGTTCTTCTGAGTAAATCCAAGATAAAAGTCAGATATATCAGTCTTGCCTTTCATCTACCTCCTTTGCTTTAAGCCAGACTTCTGCTTGACAATGTAGACATGTCAATCATCCAATCTGACTTTCTCAATGCAGAGGATACTTAAGGCTTCAAGGCTAAGGGCACAAGAGTAAAAGCAAATGAAGCCACTGCCTGTGTGCTTTTACAGTATCCTCCTAACTCAAGGAAAGGTGTGTGAATCTCTCTACTTATTGTCCTAAAATTGCATTCTAAGTGTAAGACAGGTTTTCAAATTATCCCTGGAGAAACGTACATGCTCATGAGCTCAAGCACTCACATGCTTATTCATTGTACCAAACATGAATAATCATGCTCTAGGAACCAGGCTGTCCTTGTAAATAATAAAAATATTTTGGATGACCTACGAAATTGATAACTGATTTAATACAAACCAAATACCCCCTCCAAGATAGCAAAACTATGTAAATTTCTATCCCATCACACAGTTCTTATAGTTAAACCTATCATGTATGTCAAGTGGCTGGAGAAATGGTGCTATGTTTAAGGACACCTACTGCTCTTGCAAACAACCCATATTCAGTGTCCAGCATCCACATTATGTCTCACATCAATCCATAACTCCATACCACAACAATCTATAACTCCAGTTCCAGACATTTAACACCCTCTTTTATCTTTATTGTTCACAAGGCATGTATGTGGTACACATACATACATACAGGTAAATAATGGTTCACATTTAATGAATAAATAATAATAAATACATCTATCTCCCCCCCCTTAGACAGGGTTTCTTTGTATAGCCCTGGTTGCTTGAAACTAACTCTGTACACCTGGCTGGTCTTGAACTCAGGAATTGTACTGTCTCTTCCTGCTAGGATTAAAGTCATAAGCCACCACTCCAGGCTAAAAGTGTCTTCATAAAAGTTTGTATAAATAATTCTAAATAGACGGAGATATACAGCCTTCCCTAAAAAATTTGTTTAAATATTTTCTTGTCTTTCATTATTACTTTTGATCTCTTTCTTTGAGGCAGTTGGCTCTTTCTGAAAATTTTGGAGAAAACTCAGTCCTTTTGTCTGTAACTCATTATACCTGTGTTGCGAGACGTGTAAACAAGACTACTACAGAGCCAGTATCTGATACAACCACACAGGTTTTTATTGATTACAAGCTCTAGCTCAGACCACCATCTAACACTCTGGTGGAGTATTGAGCATTTACAAAATAGGGTTTATAAAGGGAAAAACCACAAGAGAAAACCACAAGTGGGTCACAGCCTTGACAGAGGGTCTTGGGGTAGCTGACATTTAACCAGATTAGTTACAATGAGGGAAAATACAGAATTGAAGAGAAAAGCGGTGAAAAACTCATCAGGCATGGTTGAGGCATGTGGTTAGTAGCTGTCATTCGCCATGTGGTTAGTGACTATCATCAATCGTATCCTACTCAGTCACACCCAGGGCAGAGTTCGACTTGTATGAGGAACTTGGGGGAACTTGGAATCATGGAGAGGGTATAAGATGGGTGGTATTAGTTCAGTTCAAATTTGACCCTCACAGTAGCAATAACAAATGAGAAAGAATAGCAAAAAATCAGTTTGTTTTTAATAAAATAATTTCCCAATTTTTAAGACTTATTTTAAGATTCAATATAAAAAAGACAAAACCCATGAAAGAATATTAAATATTAGGAAAAGTAAAAATAGGAGTATATATGCCTCTAAGCACACATATGGAAATATGAAAGCTATTATGAGTTTTTGTGTTATTATAGTTGTTTGTAATACAAAAATATTTAAAAATATACTTTTATAGAAAAGCAAAAAACACAATTAGTACAATAATAACTAAAATGATTATAGCATAAGTAAATATTAAAGTATATTCTTAAATTTAGCCTTTATTTTACTTTTAATTTAGACAAGATTTATTTATGTAGCCCTCACTGGCATATAGCTAACTATATAGATAGGATCCCCTAACTATGTCTTCATGATTTCTGAATTATAGGTGTGCACTTTTACTCTCAGCTGTTTGCTAAGTCTTTTAAGACAGAAAGATTAAGGTTTTAAAATTTGTTTTCAGATCTACAAAGTAATATTTTATAAGCACAAACGAAAGTTATTTTAAGTTATTTAAATGATTTTATTTAACTCCAAACAATAAAATACTATAGAAAATTTATCTAGGAAAATTGAACAGTCTATATATCAATAGTAGAAATTGAAAAAAAAATGATACTGTCAGTTGTTGTAGAATATTTGTCAACACTTGCAAATAATCCATCATGTCTCCTGTAACTTATACCTTTGCCCAAAGCACATGTAAAATTATTCATTGCACTGATAATGAGCAAGAAGTCCTTGCCTCAGACCTACAGAAGCCATTTAGTAATGGGTATCCCAAGTTTTGCAAAAAGATTTATTGTGTCCTCTACCAACTCAACTCAGGAACTAACTCAAATCCAGTGGTCTGACCTGATAATTCAGGAGAAGGAGGGGAAAGCTGCATATTGAATGGATAATAAGGAGCAATTTAGGTTTTATGGTTCACAGACATAAAATTGTTTCATGCAATTGCTGCAGAAATCACATTATTTGTATCAGGAAACCAGATTTGAGCCAATGACCAGAAAAGGTAAAGTCTTCATTTTGTCCATTCTGAAATGTAGGTTTCAAAATTATTTTTTTTGTTTTTGTTTTTTGTTATTTTTTATTTCTTTATAAATAATACCAATCAAAATTTCCACTTCCTCCCGTCCTTCCACTTCCCTCCTGCTCCCACACTCCTACTCCCCCCTCCCTTCATTGCTAAGAGAGGGAAGAGTACCCTGCCCTGTGGGAAGTCCAAGGCCCTCCCCCTTACATCCAAATAGAATAGGATTCCAAAAAGCCAGTACATGCAGTAGAGATAAATCCCATTGCCATTATCATTGGCTCCTCAGTCTGCCCCAATTGTCAGTCACAGTCAGAGGGTCCAGTTTGAGCTCATGCTCATTCACACCCAGTCCAGATGGATTTAGTGAGCTTCCATTAGCTCAGGCACACTGTCCCAGTGGGTGGACGAACCCCTTGTTGTCCTGACATCCCTGCTCATATTCTCCGTCCTTCTGCTCTTCAGATGGACCTTAGGAGCTTAGTCCAATGCTCTGATGTGGGTCTCTGTCTCTCTCTCCATCTGTCGCCAGATGAAGGTTCTATGATGATATTCAAGATAGTCATCAGCTTTACTATGGGACAAGGCCAATTCAGGCACCCTAATCTCCACTGCCCAGGGTTCTAGCTGGGGTCATCCCCATGAACTCCTGGGAATCCCTCCAGAGCCAAGCATTTTGCCAACCCCAAATGCTTCCCTCAATTAAGATATCTCCTTCCCTGCTCCCATATCCGTCCTTCTTCCATCTCAACCAATCCACTCCCCAAAGCTCTCCCCAGCCCTCCCCTTCTCACTTCTCTTACCCCCATCTCCTTCCCCCACCCTCCTACATCCCCATGTTCCCAACTTTTGCCTGGTGATCTTGTCTGCTTCCAATTTCAAGAGGATCTACATATGTTTTTATTTGGGTTCATCTTATTATTTAGCTTCTCTAGGATCACGAACTATAGACTCAATGTCCTTTGCCTATGGCTAGAATCCACTAATGAGTGACTACATACCATATTCATATTTTCCGGTCTGCGTTATCTCACTCAGTATAGTATTTTCTATTTCCATCCATTTGCATGCAAAATTCAAGATGTCATTGTTTTTTTATACCGCTGTGTAGTGCTCCAATGTGTAGATGTGCCACACTTTCTTTATCCATTCTTCCAATGAGGGGAATCTAGGTTTTTTCAGGTTCTGGCTATTACAAATAATGCTGCTATGAACATAGTTGCACAATGCTTTTGTAGTATGATTGGGCATCTCTTGGGTATATTCCCAAGAGTTGTATTGCTGGATCCTGAGGTAGGTTGATTCCCAATTTTCTGAGAAACTGCCACACTGATTTCCAAAGTGGTTGCACAAGTTTGCATTTCCACCAGCAATGGATGAGTGTTCCCCTTACTCAACATCCTCTCCACCATAGGCTATCACTGGTGTTTTTGATTTTAGCCTTTCTGACAGGTATAAGATGGCACCTCAATGTTGTTTTGATTTGCATTTCCCTGATCGCTAAGGAAGTTGAACATGTCCTTAAGTATCTTTTG